>PVIH01001902.1:0-176862 GCA_004025045.1 Sigmodon hispidus
TTTTTTTTTTTTTTTTTTTTTTTTTAATGATAAAAGGGCAATTGTGAATTCCTGGCAGATTATTGCAGGGGAAAACAAAGAGGGTCCTATCTAGATGTGGTGGAGGCGGGGGCTTGGGTCTGGCTCTGGGTGTACCCCTTGCCCTCCTCAGGCATTGACACCTACCAAGGGGTGGTTGTTGTGCCTTGAGAGGGGCCCACTCCATCTTCCTGCTGGCTTGGTATGCCACCAACTGCAGTTCAGTTCAGAAAACCTGCCAAACCAGCTGGGACCTGAGCAGGTGGGACCTGCCCCCCACTGTCCCTCCAAGGTCTAGGGGTCTGTCATAGGTATGGTCTGTCTGCCTCACTGTCTTATGCACACTCAGTATGTTCCACCTGGGACCCAGGGGTGTGCCTAGTGAGGGCCAGTTCTGTGTTTCTGACTTTATGATTCTCTCCTCAGCCCTCCACTGGTGACTCCACCGCAGTCACCCCCATCCTCACAGCCTCCAACTATGACTCAGGCCCCTCGCCAGGGAGAGCGTCGCAGGGAACTGGTGAGGTCACAGACGCTGCCTCGTACCTCGGGGGCACAAGCTCGGAAGGCGTTGTTTGAGAAGTGGGAACAGGATACAGCAAGCAAGTATGGATATTCACCCCTAAAGTAGCTTGGTGGGCTAGAGCGGGCCCAACCACAGCCTTAGTTACGCAGCCGTCGCATACATAGCCAGGCCCTGGCTGTTTCCCAGTGGGGTGTTCCTAAGATCAGATCTCTCAGGCAGAGCTCAAGGTCAGGGCTGTTTTATAGAGGTGATTGAAGTTGAGGAGTTCTTTTAGTAGGGAGAAGAGGGCTGTGGGGCTTGAGACCAGGCAAGATTAGTAAGAAGTGCTCCCCTTTATTTGTAGGTACCCCAGTCTTCTGCTTTCCCAGTGTTCCTAGGCCATGCTTGCATCTGAATAGTTACTTCTTCATTTTTCTGGGCATGACCTGGGAGTCTGACAGGGAGGCCTAGCTGTGGGGCTGGTTTCGCTTGAGGACTGAAGAAATGACACAGTGGGGCCCAGAGGCTCCCCAGCCACTCCTTATTAGAGATGAGGTTCTCAGACTCCAGCTTCCTTTGCAGATTTATTCAGTGTTCTTGTCAGTGCAAGGTATTGATGCCTGCTGAGCGCAGGCTGCTGCACGTTTCTGTGATGATGTTCAGCTCTAGTGAAAGAATCAGATCCAGGAGGCTCCCACTGCCCCAGCAGCCCACCCTCGGGTACTACAGAGCCAAGAAGGAAGGCAGGGTGGAAGGGATGGGAAAGGTGTTCAGGAAGAGGGTCCATGTCATTCAAATCCTCTGTCTCAGGATGACCCAGTGATCCCTGCTTCATGTGGCACTATCCACAGGGGTCCTAGAAAGCTGGGTGCAGATGGGAGACTGCATGGCTAGTGTGTGGCACCGTGCTGTGGGTTGAATACTGATGGGAAGATATAGGAATGTTCTCTCCATTGGCTCCCACAGCAGGCTTGCCCTCTCTCCACAGGGGCAAAGGTGAGACCAGGACCAAACTAAAGAGGTCACAGAGTTTTGGTGTGGCCAGTGCCAGCAGCATCAAGCAGATCCTGCTAGAGTGGTGCCGCAGCAAGACTGTGGGCTACCAGGTGAGTGGATCGAGGCTAGCCAGGCATCTCACCTGCCCTTGACTGGCTGGCAGGGCAAAATCCTGCCAGGCTGGGGAGGGATGGGAGCCAGGGAGCTCATGCCTTCTGAGTGGTACCCAAGCCACCCATAACACATGCTTAGAGGTAAGCTTTGGCAGCAATAGTTTGTTGCTTAGTGAGTTGGGGCTGGAGAATCTACTCAGTTGAATTAGGTACCAGGAGCGGGGGTCCCTGCTGACCTCCACTTTTTCTGTTTGCAGCATGTGGACCTGCAGAATTTCTCCTCCAGCTGGAGTGATGGGATGGCTTTCTGTGCCCTGGTGCACTCATTCTTCCCCGATGCCTTCGATTATAATGCCCTGAGCCCCACACAACGGCAGAAGAACTTTGAACTGGCCTTCACCATGGCTGAGTAAGTACGGCAGGTCCCACTGGCTATTGGTTCCAGCCCAGACCCTGAGCACACAGGACACACAGGTCAGCGCTTTACAGTGAGCTGAGGGACCTTAAGGCCATCCAGTCTGTCTGTCTTGCTCTTATATGAATGGTAGGCTGAGGCTGGTGAAGTCTGTGCTCAGGGACACACACACATTAGTCAATACCGAAGTTTGTTTTTGCTGTTCCTGCCTCCTTGCTGGGTGTTTAGCCTCTGCTGTACAGTTTGGGAAACCGGCCATAGACAGAGCCTGAGGGGCAGTGGGGCAGGGCATTGTGTATATCCCCTCAGGTTGGTGTTCTCAAGATCCTCAGCAGGGAACTGGGATTGCCTGTTATATTTTGAAAGTAGATTATGTTTCCCTAAATACTGTTATAACACGGACAGTGAAATTATCTCTGGCCTGAGGCTTGTTTTTTGTTGTTATAACAGAACATAGAGGCTATGTGATTCATACAGAGTTATTTTGATACCTGGTTCTGTAGGCTGGGCGTTCAGGATCATGGTGCTGGGGTCTGCTTGGCTTCCGGTGAGGGTTGCATGCTGCTTCAGTTCAAGATAGAAAGCTGAAGGCAGGTGTCACTTGTATCAGAGAGGCGGGGACAAAAGGGCCATAGCACTTTATGACAACCTCTTCTTGAGATAACTAACCCACTCTCGTGAGAACCACATTAATCCCTGCATTAGGGTGAATTCCTGATGATCTAAATGACTCTTAAGAGCCCCACGACCTTTCAACACCATCATAGCAGGGATCAGGTCTCAACATGTGTTTGGGTGAGGGCAAGCCATATTCAAACTATGACATTGACCTTGTATGTCCCACTCATAGGGAGAGGATCTAGGGGGAGGGAGTTCAGTTCTGGGATCAGGATGTGCTTGGAAAACCCGTTTGGGATCTGGTTTCTTGGCTAAGAGAAACCCTCAGATTATGGAAGTTGTCAGGACCTTGTGGGTCACAGGCGTGTGTATTCCAGGTGGGTAGGGCGTGTATTCCAGGTGGGCAGGGTGTGTATTATTTTTTATTGCTATGACAAAATATCTGATAAAAGCATCTGAAAAAAGGTTTTAAAGGGACCTTAAAAATTATCTATCTGTGTAATCTATCTATCTATCTATCATCTATCTATCTATCTATCTATCTGCCATCTATCTGTCTATCTATCTGTCTATCCATCTGTCTGTCTATCTATCCATCCATCTGTCTGTCTATCCATCCGTCTGTCTGTCTGTCTGTCTGTCTGTCTGTCTATCTATCTATCGTGTGGCTCACAGGCTAAGTGAGGCAAGGCAACAGGAGTATGAAGCAGCCGGTCGCACTGTATCTGCACGTAGGAAGCTGAGAGAGATGAATGTTGCATTTGCTCCTTTTTACTTGGCCCAAAGGACCCCCGCCCATCAGGCTGAACCACTCACATTCAGGATGGGTCTCCCCTTCTCAGTTATATCTGTGGAAACACTCTCACAGACACACCCAGAGGTATGCTACCATGAGGATTCTAAATTCAGTCAAGTTGACAACAGAGAGGGACAGTCGCTAGTGTGTTTCTTATAAAGAGTGTGAGGGTGTGGGCAGGAATATGAGACAGGGGCCCGTGCAGTGAGGCAGCACCTTCTCCAAAGCCAGACTGCCTCTCAACACCGTTACGTTAAGGACTCTGCCTCAGCACAGGTTGGGTGAGTTTTGGGTGAACACACCCTGGCACCTGCCTTCTGTATTACTCATAAGGGGACCGTTGTGGGAGAGCACTATAAGCCCTGGGCCTGCGGTTGCCAATGCTGAGGCTACCTGGACGATCTGGCTGTGGACATGGAGGCTCATCCAGTTCACTCTGACCTGATCATCCTTCCTGTCCTTGCCTTGGAGGGTTCACCCCAGTCAGAAGGAAAGAGGGTCAGGGCATCATCACAGGCTCCTGAGGCAGCGGGGACATAGACAGTAGGACTGGACTCTCTGATGCTTTCTGAAGAGTCGAGAGAAGAAAGGGCAGCTCCGTAGTTACTATTCATTGTTCCTTGTGCCTCATGTTGCAGCCTCCGAGGGACAGTTTGTCCTGGTTGGGCCCTCGGGTCCCGTCTTTATTTGTCCTCAAGTGACCGAGCTGAAGAAGGGCCCGCCGCAGGTTTTCCTTGCAGCCTTCATTTTCTTTCCAGCCCCAGCACTCAGTCCTGGACCCAGCACTCAGGACCTGAGCCTGGACACGGAAGGAGGGTGGAGACAAAGGCTCTCATAACCCATGCTTGCTACTGGAAGCTTGCATGGGGCCACAGTTACCGTCCCTCTCTAGGGCAGAATGGGAGCTCCTCAACCTGAGGCTTGGGGATTGGGGCCCTTGTCTGTCGTGTTGATTTGGACTCTAGGTCCCTCTGGGGTCAGAGGAACGCCTTGTGTACTTTCAAAGCCTTCCCTTTCTTGGCAGTTTGGGATTAGCTGTCATCCTAATAGCAGACACAGCTTGGATGGGTGTGTTATGCAACTGGATCCAGACGATGGTGGCCTCAAGCCAAGTGCTGCGGCATGATGTCGGGAGGGGTGGTTCATAGGAAGAAGCCCAGCTGCTTGAAAGTCAGGAATGGCGGCTGTCAAAAGTCAGACTAGAATGTGTGGGATAAGGACTCTTACTTAGATACCCCCAAACTCACCCCAGTTAGCGTGGCCAGACTTGCTTTGCAGAATTCTTGAAGCCTAGACAGTTAAGCATTGCCAGTTTATGCTCTGGCCACTTTTGGTCACCTATAACCAAGGATCCAACTGGCTTGTAGCAGGGAGAGAGACAGTCTTGGGCAATGTGGTGGTGACCCTGTGCCCCAGGTTCTAAGGACCACAGCTTTCCTAGGCAGTTAGGGCCGAATGCCTCCAGGATGTGCTTCCCCAGCCAGGAGGTTTTCCAGCACAAAGTCTCCAGACTCTGCACAGATGTTTCTTCTATTCTCAACCTGGGGGGAGGGTGGTGGCTGGGCCAGGATTTGGCTCCCTTTTCTCCCCAAGCAAACAGCAGGATAGGACCTTGGCCCTGCTTCCCTGTGGCCTGAGTCTGCTCCCAGTTGGGGAGGGGATCAGAGTGTGATGGGGCCTCTAAGATAAATTCTGGCTTTTCTGCTGACTCCAAAGAGTGGGGAGGGCTGTTAGAGATAGGTCTAGTGGGGAGCTTACTCAGAGCCTGGGAAGGTACCTCCCTTTATGAGTCATCTGTGAGATTATCTCCCAGGTACGGAAGAGAAAGGGCTCAGGAGGTGGGCTTGTTCCCCAGGGCCTCCTGGGAAGGCAACTGTTTGGATCCCTGCTTTCTTGGACAGTAGCTGGCTAGAAAAACAGCATGGGACACCCGCCTGAGGATTTTGGAGCCAATGTCAGCATCTTAGCCAGCAACATCTAGGTGGATACATGGTACCCTTCAAAGTCATCAGGAAGGCTGGGTAGTAGTGCACACCTTTAATTCCAGTACTCTGGAGGCAGAGCCAAGCAGAGTCTGAGGCCAGTCTGGTCTACAGAGCGAGTCTAGGGCCTCCAGAGCTACACAATACACAGAGACCCTGTCTCAACAACAACAACAAAAGAAAAAAAAAAAAAAAAAGAAAGTCATCAGGAGCTACTAGCTCAGAGGTAGCTCAACAAGACAGTCTAGCTGATGTCCAACCAAAGCATGACCTTTAGAAGAGAAAGGACCTGATCGCAATCTCAAACTATTCATCCAGGAAAGGAGTGCTTCCAGAACCTTCCATGAGCAAGTGTCTTCAGGGCACACAATGCACCAGGAACCTTGGGAGTAGACGCGCCCCTCCCCTCTGTAGTTTCTGGGCCCAGAGGTTCCTTGTACCCTAATCTGTGTGAGTGACGCTTTGCTGACAGCAGAAGAGAAGCGGCCCTTGCCTGACAGGTGTTTAGGGCCTGAACAGGGGCACAGCAGCTCCTTTTATGGAAGGGGCAAAGTAGGGAAGATGCCTGACCCTTCTGCACCTTTCCTTCCCACCCCTGCCCATAGCACAGGAAGCCACAGGACTCGTAGCTCAAGGCTTCCCATTTGCCCTGCTCGGAATGCGCCTGCTCTCCAGTTACACCCAGCAGAAGGGGTTTGAGCGCTATTTGTAGTGCCCATGTGTCTCTGTCTAAAACAAGACAGGAGGCAACAGTTCCACCCCTGGGCTGCATTTAGGACAGTCTTAAAAATTAGCTCCTCCCCCCCCAGCCCCTCCTCTGTGGCCTGGGGTAGCTTAAATACAATAAAGACTAAAAGAAACTCTTCAAGGTCTTAATAAGCCACTGTCATCCTTGCTTCATTCTGTGGGGTGACATTTGAAGTCGTCTGAGCTCTGTGGACTTTTCCTTATACTTTGCATTATTTAAAACCATCCTGAATCATTTTTTTTAAACTTTATTTATTTATTTATTTGCCTTTGTGTTTGCCTGGAACTGGAACTACAGACAGTTGTTAGCTGCCATGTGGGTGCTGGGAATCGAACCCGGGTCCTCTGGAAGAGCAGATGGTGCTCTTAACCGCTGAGCCATCTCTCCAGCCCCCCATCCTGAATCATTTTAACAAAAGCACCTTAAAAGAAAATAAGTTGTAAAGGCCAATTGGGGCGTCTAATATTTTGAGACTTACATCTCATGATAAGAGTCAGCAGTATCCATCACTGTCTCCTGAGAGATAGATGGCTGACTCAGCTCAAGCGTCCCCATGTTTTTCTCTTTGGCAGTTGGAGGAACATTGTTGCCACTGTAGCTGGTACCACAGTGTTTCTGGAGGAGCATGTTCTATCTTCAGGGACAAGTTGGGGTGACAGAAAAGTGTCAGCTGTGAGTCAGACAATGGGATCAAAACACAGGGGTGCTGTTGACCCCAGAAACTGGAGAATTGGGAGCTCCTCTGAGAAGGGAGTGAGTGGAGGGCATCAGTGGTTAAGAAAAGGGGCTGAGGGGCTGGAGAGATGGCTCAGTGGTTAAGAGCACCGTCTGCTCTCCCAGAGGACCCGGGTTCGATTCCCAGCACCCACATGGCAGCTAACAACTGTCTGTAGTTCCAGTTCCAGGCAAAACACCAGGACAAATAAATAAATAAAATAAAGTTTAAAAAGAAAAGGGGCTGAGAGATGGTGGCTGCTGAGAGTCTCTTTCTTAGGAACTGCACCCACCCCCATCTGCTTAACTTAGAAACAGCAGTGGGATGGGGAGGGGACCGGTTCTCTGTTTGCCTGCAGGGAAGACCGGCATCTTGTCCACAACTTGCCGTCCGTCCGGGCAATAGAGGATGACACCAGGGGAGGCCTTCCCTTGCATCTTTGTGGCTACCCTTATTTGTAAGACTTGCTTCTTCCTAGGAAGGGCATGAGGGTGTTGGCTGGAGCCTGTTAGAAGCCTCTACGAGGAAGGAGGCTACTTGATGTCCTTTTCACAGGTCCAGAACATCTGGAACAAGCTAGCAACTCTGACTAACCATGAATCAGGATAGAGAGGAACAGAGGCACTCAGCATCCTCCATGTCCTGTGAGGATTTCAGTTTAGGGAAAGACACAGGTGCAAAGGTTCTATTCCAACATGTGAATGGCTTTCTTGTGGCATGGGGAAAGTTAGCCAAGAATAGTCTTGTGGGAGTAAGAGGTAAAATGTACGAGGAAGCAAAGGAGTCTTAGGGACAAGTTCCTGGTGGCCAAAGCCTCCAGCGTAGGGGTCAAAACAGTTCTGAACCTGGGGGAGGGGGAACACATGGAGGGAGAGCCTTTGTGGGGATATGGTAATGTGTGGGTTCTCTTCCAAAGCTGAGGTCCTGGCCCTCTAGGGCTGTCCTTATTTAACATGAGAGACCATCAAAGTGGCCATTGAAGCCACCACCGACAGTAATGACCCTATGGACTTGTGTGGGGCTGGTTTCAGTACACCTGGGGGTTTGTGAATAGCAGATCTGGGAGAGACAGAGAGAGTATGTGGGAAGCTGGGTTCTCCCTACAATGTGGGTGTAGGGTAGTAAATGACAAGTGATAGCATTGGGAGGTGAACGCAGGTCCCCAGCCTCTCAAGAACTCAAGAATTTTTAATTCTTGACCATGAAGCACCCTTGCATGCCGACATCTGACACCAAGACCTACCTTTGTCTGTTTTGGGGCAAAAAGGTGCCAAACTCACTTGTCACCTCTAAGTAACCTCTGGGTTCCCACACAGGTCACCCTGTCCAGCCTCAGGGGGAGGCGAGGTGAGAGATGGGGATAGGATCCAGGACAGATGTCTCATTTTGCCTTGATGTTTGGTCTTGGGCCAGCTCTCCAGAGCAGAGCCCAGCAGTGCTAATGTTACAGTCTTTGTCTTGGGGGCACGAAGCCCAGGGAGCTGTCCTATAAGTGTTGCATAAATTGTGTTGAGCTGGCTCCAAGTTCTGGGATGAGTTTGAGGATCTCTGGCTTGCCTTCTGGGGTCTCCCAACTGCCTGAGCTCTGGGGAACAAGATACAGTACACAGAGACAATCTGAAATCATAGCCCTTCCAATAAGCCTGCAGAGACTCGGGTGAGCAGAGGTGGATTCTGACTGTCTAGGAAATGGACACTGACAGGGGAAGGGATTGACAGTGTTGGCATCTGAGCTAGTTGTTTATAGTTCATATCCAGGTCTCTTTTCCCCGTTATTTACTCTGCAGAGAGGAGAGAGAAAGGAAGAAGGGGTTATGCACATGAATGTATGATTGTGTATGTCTGTGTGTGTGTGTGCATGCAGATGCCAGAGGTAGGTAATGGTGACATCCTTTGTTCGTCCTGCCTTAGTGACTTGAGACAGGGTCTCCCACTGAACTGGCAGTTCACTGGTTCAGCTAGGCAGGTTAGCCAACGAACCCCTGGGAACTGTCTTTTAACCCATCTTTGCTCCTGGAGTGCTGGAGTTAAAGGCATGCGCATCCATGCTTAGCTTTTTATTGTGAGTGCTGGGGATTTGAACTCAGATCTTCATTCTTTTATAGAAAACACTGTTATCCACTGAGCCATCTCCTGGGGAGCTAGTCTAATGGGTTTACATTTTTAGTTCTGATATCCTTTTTTTTCTTTAATATATGTAACTTAAGATTTATTTTATTTTTATTTATATCTATGTATGTGTCTTTGTGTGTGCATACTCATATGTATGCAGGTACCCTAAGATGACTAAAAGGGTATCAGGTCCTTAGTATTTTTGATATAAGGTGTGTTGAATCCTTGAATACAGAGTCTGTGGTTACAGAGGGTCAATAGCATTATGTGTTTGCTGAATCATGTGTGTGTGCGTGTGTGCACGTGTGCATGTGTGCACGTGTGCATGTGTGCATGCATGTGAGTAGGTCAAAGGACAACTCACGTCATTCTGCAGGGGTCTGGAGCTCATCAAAGCAGGCAAGGCTGGCTGGCCAGTGAGCCCCAGGGATTTTCTTGTCTCTAACACTGCCTCTCCCATCCCCTCCACTGCTGGGATTACAAGTTTGTACCACAACCCTGGGCTTTTTTGTTGTTGTTGTTTTTAAGACAGGGTCTCATTGTGTAACTCTGAATGGCCTAGAACTGACTATGTAGATCAGGCTGGCCTCATACTTAGAGATCTATCTGCATCAGCCATCAGCCTTCCAAATGCTGGGATTAAGTTATGGATCACAATGCCTGACTAGATGAAGGATTTTGTCTTATTATTTTTAAAATTATGCATAGGTATGTTTGTCTACATATCTGTGTGTGGTTTTATGCCCATGAGTGCAGGCATCCCAGGAAACCGGAAGCAGTCCGATACCCTAGAGTTACAGATGGTTATGAGTCATTTGATGTAGGTGCTTGGAACTGAGCTCAGAGCCTTTGGAAGTGCTCCTAAGCCCTGAGCCATCTCTCCAGCCCCTGAGTCATTTTTTTTTTTAAGTTTAAAAGACTATTTCACAGCTGGGCGTGAAGGCACATGATCATAATCATTTAGGGGGTTGAGACAGGAGGATCATGAATTTAGGGCTCAGCTGGGTTACACAACATGGTCCCATCTCAAAAAACTGAAGCTAGTTAGCCAAATGAATAAATGCGTGCTATCTGAGGGAGCAGATGGGTGAATTTAACATTTTTGCTTCAATTTTCCATGTGCTTTCACAGTTCTTACTGATTTGTCATGCGATACATGTGCGATATCCTTACTTTTACATAAACTCCATATGTGGTTTGTGGTAGTCTGGGGAGTGAGGCACAGACTCAGAAGCCCCCAAGCTTCTCTTGGAGAACTTATTCTCCTTTGGTGTGCACTTGAACGCCTCAGACTGCTGCGAATCCTGTTTGGGGACAGTGACAGTTGTTCCCTGGGACTATGCTCTGATGGGGCTTTTGTGTTTCAGGAATCTGGCCAACTGTGAGCGCCTCATCGAGGTGGAGGATATGATGGTGATGGGCCGCAAGCCAGACCCTATGTGTGTCTTTACCTACGTGCAGTCCCTCTACAATCACCTGCGTCGCTTTGAGTGAAGCCGGCAGCCTGGAGAGGCTGAGAAGAAATGACTGTGTGTGTTGGGGGGGGGTGTCACAACCCCCAGGGGTCTCTGTGGTGTGAGCTGCTATTTGTTCTATGGTGTGTGACCACGGGCCTCTCACACTCAGTTATGGATTAAAAGTATTGATGAGGCTAAGCTGAGCCCCACAGCCTCTCACAGCCAAGGTCTGGAAGGAGAAGGCAAGCTCTGGAGTCAGAGAAATTGGTGCTAAGCGATGACCTTCCTGCTGGGAATGCTAATATTTTTCCCTCTAGTGAATTTGATACATTGGCTTGATAGGGTTCCACTGATTATCAAGTTTTCTTCTTCTTTTTTAAATCAAAATACCCAGAGTTTTTTTATTTCCTCACACTATTTTTCATCCCCTTTCCCCCTCCCCCTGGGCCACTGCTGGGAAACAGACTCAAGTGCTTGGGAAGGACCGGTGTCATCACACCCAGGCCCTGGATAGCAGCTGACCTTCACATCACCTCTCCTCTGTGGGGAGGTGGTAAGGTTCTTACCTAGGTCCACAGGGGCCTCTGGCATTCCCAGGAGACCCTGCAAATGTTCAGTTAAGAGAAGGTTACCAGGGTAGTTCCAGGGGGGAAGGCGAGGGTCCTTTGAATTGAGAGAGTTCCCATTTGCTCCAAGTATTTATAAAAAGGGATTTCATCTGAATCACTAACCTGTTTGTACATAAAAGATGTGTCAACCTTTGCTTTGGGTTTATTGTTTCTGTTTGGGAAATGGGGAGGAGGGTTGAGTAATAAGAGACTGCATAGATTTAAACAACGATCTACTGAAATTATACCTTAGTTGTTTATGTATTTAAAACCACTTGCCTGAGAGTCTGAAAATTGACATTTGCTATCTACCAATGTGCTTGTTCCTCAACCATCTCTGTGTTGTTGAAGGATTGTGAACAGAAAATTTACCCCCTGCAGATCTGTCCCTTAGATATTGACAAATATATCGTGACAAAAAGTGGCCCAGGGTTGATGATTTTGAGTGATCGTGTTTTTTATGTGTGTTTCTTCCGTTTTGTTTTTTACAACACAAGGGGCTGGGGGGTGGGGTGGGGGCAGAACCCAGGTCTGTACAGGCACCTCTTATCCCTGGGTCGGTCCCTTTCATGGAAGACCATGGAAGAGGAGTGCTGTTTCATGTCACAGGTGTTTGGCAGTGGAATTTGAATAGAAAAACCATTGGATTCCATAAAGCTGCAGCCCTTAGCTTATTCTTCCACAAGACTGAAGAGTCATTTTATAACTGAGTTGGATTTTAGCCACAGACTTTTAAAAACCTCCCTTGAAGGACCTAATATAGGCCTTCAGTTCATGGAACCCCCCCATGTCTGTGTGCTTTTGTGGGGTCACCCCTGTGTCCCAAGTGTTGGCTATTTAGGACAGGATGTTCTCAGGGACCCCTGGGGTTCTATGACATGACTTCTGGGTGACTTGAGTAGTGTTCTCAGTGGATCTGTTTGCCCAGGCTTCAGCCTTGGTCCATCTTTTGGGTTCCCCACAATGGAACCATTCCCTTCCTGGCTCTCTCAGCATTTGTAGGCTTCAGAGCCCTATTCTTAGCAGAAACACATACTGAGGCTTAGGATTTCAAAGTTAAAGCCAACAAGGGCTCACTAGGGCTCTATAAACAGCATGCCTATATGTCACTGAGTGCTCACACATGGCAAACCAAGCTCCCCTGAATGGCAGATATGGTCTTGTACCTCTGCACATAAAATGCAGCGGGTCTTACTGGGACAAGGAACTGCTTCTCAGGATTGGTGTCCCTTATGTCCCACATTCAGAATATTAGAGAGTAGATATCTTTAGGGTTGGTTCATGATCTTGTTTGCATCGTGTGTGTGTGTGTGTGTGTGTGTGTGTGTGTGTGTGTGTGTGTGTAGGGCTATACACTAATGTTTTGGGCCAGATGTGGTGATCTCAGCACTTAGAAGATGGAAAGAGGCGATTCTGAGTCCAGCTTGGGAGGGGAGGGGGTTTTTAAAGTTGATTACATCTAGGACAAAGCACAAAGCTTTAAGGCATGGAGGGAAATGTGAAAAGTCCTCTCAACCTCAAGACATTCTGAGATGTCTGTTTTTTAAAGATGTTTTTCTGTATTGAGTATATTCTTCCTTCCTCTTTATCCTCCTCCCTTTCCCATCGATTCCCAAGGCAGTTTCCCCTCTTCCTTCATTTACTATGTAATACACGGTTTTATGTGACTATAAAATCCAGTAACCACACGAGAGAAAACACCACAAGATGGGCATCTTTAGTTGGGATGCTACAAATGTTCTTTATTTGGGAAACTGACTCCTGGTTGCCTTTTCCTGTGGTGAAAAGGGCTTTGCATCCTTTTTCCTTCCTGGAGTGATTTCCTGGAGCTATTCATAAGCACCGTCTGTTTTTTTTCCAGATAGAGCCCCTCACCTGGATTTTGTTAAAGCTTATTAAATCTGATCAAATAGGCTTACACTTTTCCCTGGCGGGGCCACTCTCCAGAGCCAGTGGGGTTTCACTTTTCTGTCAGCTGCTGGTGTTTTTCCATTGCAAGTAGGAGCCTATAAGCACTTTCTGGGTATGATATATCATGCTCTGGTGAGAGGGGACCGTGCAGGCCAGGTGTGTGGGGAACAGTTTGTTAAAGCCAATGGGTTTCGCAAATGTGTTCGGAGATTAAAAGTTCTCCACTTTCCTATTGGCGGTGGTCAGACTCTGTAACTGGAGGAGACCAGTGTGAGGGGAGAATCACTTTATTTCTGCTCTGATGATATGTTGATGTGTCTGTCTGCAAAGCAACCCGATAGAAGGGTAAAAATGCTGACCTGGTAGGTCTGTTTAGGATGGTTCATCTACCAATGCTGTGGAACCCACTGTAGCTTGGGTTTCTCCAGCCAGTGATGAGCTGGCTTTGTCCTGGTGACATCATATCTATTTGGGCTGCACCTGGATTCCCACTTTCCCCTTCCCAGCTGTACTCTCATACCTCTGAGATCGGCATCCGCCCAGTGATGGAGGTCTCCGATGTGGTCATTTCTGATCTTTCTTGCTTTTAATATTAGGTTTGGACTTGCCTTTGGAGCCTTTGTTCACTTACCTCTTGCTGTTTAAACAGTCAATGGCTCCTCACCTTCTTTGAAAGTGCATACTAAAAATCCTAGGGCCTGCCATCTCCTTGGGAAGCTTTAGTTGGGGAAGAGCATCTGGGAAGAAGGAATCTAAGAGTTCTCTCATCTATGTTCCCCAGGGCATCTGAGGGGAGGTCCAAGCAGATAGAGTGGGGGTTGGTGGGGCCATTGCTGTGGTCCAAAGCACCAGAGACGTTTCAGACATGTCACTGCCTTGGCGTCCATGCTGGAATCTTGGAAGTTCCTTGTCTTCTTGATATCTCAGTTCTGTTCCCAGGACAGTTCACACGTTTGCCTCTGTGCACTATGAAGTGGATATCTGAAGTCCCAAAGCATCTGAGCCAACTGCATTTTTCAAGACTTCATTATGACATTTCTAATTTACAGAACTGTTGAGTCACGTTACAAGCATCTCTATGTCATAGTTTACATTCTGCTGGTTTCTCAATACACAGTTGTTTTATGTTTTTACTGAGCTGTTTGGAAGTAAGATACAGACATCACGAAATCCATCTCTGGATGTGTCCTCAAAGATAAGCAACAATCTCAGGGATGGAGCTACAGCTCAACAGTACAGTGCTTGCCTCAAATGTATAAGATCCTAGCAACACACACACACACACACACACACACACACCTCATGCTGTTCTTTCTTTTTTTTTTTAAAAAAAAACTAAGATTTCTTTTAAACAGTTTAATTTTTATATATGTATATATGTGTGTGGGAATATGCATGTGTTTATAGTGCCTCTGGAGACCAGAAGAGGGTGTAGGATCCCTTGGTTGTAAGCCCAGCTGATGTGGGTGCTGGGATCTGAACTCGGGTCCTCTGATAGAATAGTAAGCATTTTTTTTTTTTTAATTTATGTGCCTTGATATGAAGGTGTCAGATCCCCTGGAACTAGAGTTATAGACAGTTGTTAGCTGCCATGTGGATCCTGGGAATTGAACTCAGGTCCTCTGCAAGAACAATCAGTGCTCTTAACTGCTGAGCCATCTCTCCAGGCCACCCCTCCCCACCCTCCAAACTGAAGACAATCTTTATTCTTCCTTCCTTTCGAGCCCCACTCAACGCCGGTCCCCCACATGGTTTCTCTATATAACAGATCTGGCTGTCCTAGAACTCACTTTTTAGACTAGGCTGGCCTCACACACACACAGATCTGCCTGCCTCTGCCTCTCAAGTGCTGAGATTACAGGTGTGTGCTAACATTGTCCAGCTCAATTTTGAAATTTATTTAAAACATTTTTTGTATGTTATGTGTATGGGTGTTTTTGATATGTGTGTGTGTTTACCACATGCATGCAGTGTCCATGGAGGGCAGAAGAGGGTGTTACAGATGTTTATGAGCCACCACATGGATGCTAGGGATGCTAGGGATGGAACCTGGGTTCTCTGGAAGAGAGACCAGTGTTCTTAACTACTGGCCATCTTTTCAGCCCCAACACTGCCATAACTTCTCCAGTTATTCCTACATGCATCTGTGGCTGTCAGGATATCCAGGATCCAAGCAGAGTGTACACGATGTATTGGTTGCAGTAACTTTTTAGTTTCTTTTCATCTAGATTAGATTTTCCTCCTCCTCCTCCT
This sequence comes from Sigmodon hispidus, assembly GCA_004025045.1. Taxonomy (NCBI): domain Eukaryota; kingdom Metazoa; phylum Chordata; class Mammalia; order Rodentia; family Cricetidae; genus Sigmodon; species Sigmodon hispidus. Next base: position 15,248 of record PVIH01001902.1, read on the forward strand.
TCTCCTCCTCCTCCTCCTGATACAATCTTGATATGTACCTTGGCTGGCTTTGAACTCAGACTGCTGGGATGAAAGGTATGTACCACCACTCCTGGCCTCATTGGACCCTTTGTATAACTGGTGCCCTGTAGACTGTCCCACACTGTATTTGTCTGTTTCCTCCAGATTAGATGGATTTGGGTAACCATGTTCAACTGCCCAGGTTATTTCTAAGCAGCACATGAGGTCCAGACAGAATGAATTTGCCTGCTGTTGCCTAGTTCGCTTGACTGTGTTCAGCCGTGCCTCACTGTACCCTTCCTACTGTGATTAGAACTCTGATCCTGTGATTCCTGAGACCCTGTATCTTTTTCTCCAATGACCTTTCACCCAGTACCTTCAGTTTTTATTATTTCTTAAGTCTATAGTTATACTGGAGGTTAAATTTTTTTTATTTAAAAGCTGGGCATGGTGGTGCATACCTTTAATCCCAGCACTCAGGAGGCAGAGGCAGGTGGATCTCTGTCTATTAGAAATCAGCCTAATCTACAAAGCTAGTTCCAGGATTGCCAGAAATACACAGAGAAACTCTGAAACTCTGTCTCAAACAAACAAACAAAACCAAACAAGCAGACAAAAATAGACAGGTAGAATTATAATGTTAAAATTCTATGATTTTTCTAATGGATTTATTTTTATTTATTATTGTGAGAGTATTTGTGTGTGTTATGACATGCATGTGGATGTCAGAGGTCAACTTTGTAGAGTTGATTCTCAATTATCTTTACACGGGTTCTGGACTTTGTCAGATCATCAGGAGTTTTTTTTTTTTTTGCACAAGAACCATTTTGCTGGCCCTGTGGACTTATTCATTTTGTATTGTAATTTCCTATTGCCAGTTCTTTTTGATGCCCAAACATATCCAAAGTCTGTTCAGTGAGGTAAGACAGTTCTTGTACCTTCGCCATGCATGACCTCTTGACTCTGAGTGATCTAAGATGTTCCTGGCTGGTCCCTTTCCTCATTCCTCCCCGGAACCAGCCACTTTGCCAAATAGTCCTAGAGTCTTGTGCTTGGAAATTAAGACCCAAGACCTGGGGCTGGAGAGATGGCTCGAAGGTTAAGAGCACTGACTGTTCTTCCAGAGGTCCTGAGTTCAATTCTCAGCAACCACATGGTGGCTCACAACCATCTGGGATGACATCTGGTACCCTCTTCTGTATACCAGTATACAAGATAAATAAATAAATCTTAAAAAAAAAAAAAAAAGATCCAAGACCTAAGTGAGCTCATCCCCTCTGCATTTCATGCTCTTGGGAGAATAGATCTAAGATATTTTATATAGAAAAGCTTCAAGTTTATATATCTATAAACAACCCCAATACTTTTATCTGTATTTTATTCAATTTACTGTACTTTTTCTACAATAATTTAGACTTTCCTGATTTCAGTATATTTATGACTTTCTACTATAATATGCAATAATAAAATTTTTATTTAGTGGTATTGGGGTATAGAACCAGGGCCTTGCACTTACAAGGTAAGTATTTTCCCACTGAGCCACATAGTTAGCCCTTTAAAAATGTTTCTGTTTTTTGCATTTATGTGTGTGCATGTGTGTGCACACACATCAGCCACAGTGCACATGTGGAAGGCCAGAGAACAACTTGGAAGAGCTGGTTCTCTCATTCCACTGTGTGACTCTAAGGCTAGAACTCAGGTGATCTAGCTTGGTGGGAAGCATCCTTACCTTCTGAACCTTCTCACTGCTCTAAAACTGTGTTAAAATTTGAGATAAGGTCTTGATAAATGACCTAGACTGGTTTTGAATGACCTAGACTGGTTTTGAATGACCTAGACTGGTTTTGAATGACCTAGACTGGTTTTGAACTGGTTTGGTAGCGCAGTAGCCCAGGCAAGACTTGAACTCATGGTCCTCCTGCCCAAGTCTCCCAAGTCTCTGGGATTATAGGCTTGTAGCAACACACATGGTTTAGTGTCAGAACTTAGAAACAGATAGCCTGCTAACAACACACCTCCTCTGTGGAATTTAGTTTTTGTTTTTCCTCTCCTCTGCCTCAAGTGAAGAATTACCTCCATCAGATTGCCCACTGGGCATGTCTATTGGGGCATTTTTCTGATTGCTGGTTGATGTGAGAGGACCCAGCCCACTATGGGTGGTACCATCCCCAGGCAGGTAGGCCTGGGCTGTGTAAGAAGGTGTGAGCATGGACGCAAGCTAGGAAGCAGTGTGTGTGTGTGTGTGTGTGTGTGTTTTTGATTAGCACTTTATCACAGCAACAAAACAAGCTAGGACCTGGCTGTCACTGCTCTGGCTCCCATCACCCCTCATGTAGGTCAGAACAATTCTCTCTTCCTGGTCGCCTGTCCTTTGCTTGACCTTGAGACCCCTGGTCTGTGTTAGGGTTAGGGTGAGTAGCTATATTATTATCATCAATTTATTTGGGAGGGGTGCTCATGCCACGGCTTGTGTGTAAGGGTTAGTGGACAGCATGTGGGGGTCGGCTGTACTTTTCCACTACCTAAGTCTCTGGGGTTGGAGTTATCAGACTTGATGGCAACAGCCTTCACTGCTTATGCATCTCAGTAGCATCAAGATAATCTTAAAATGCTAATGTGTATACCACCGCCATTGGATGGATGTCCATTATTCTGGGATAAGGAAATCTTAGCAGGGTGCTGAAAGTTCCCTCACTGACCAGGTATCTCCAACCCCAGCTCTCACTCGACCCCTCTTCTTGAGTCCTTGGTTTTCAGAGATCAGTTTAAACATCCTGGTCTTTGCTGATACTTCCCTTCCATCATTGTTTCTAGGTGCTGTGGGCTTTGTCATTCCATGGCTTTGTTTCATCCCAAGACTCAAAGCTTGATGAGGACAGGATGCAGGTTAGTTCTCTACAAAATCCAGCAAGGGATTCTAAGCATTTCACTCCCAAATTTTAAAATTTACACTTACTTGAAAAAAATTACAATTAGGACAGGCATGGTGGTACATCCCTTTAATCCCAACACCTGGGAGGGAGGGAGGTGAACCAGGAGCACCTCTGTGAGTTTTAGGTCAGCATGGTCTACATAGTGAGCTCCAGAACAGGCAGGAGTACACAGAGAGACTGTCTTAACAAAAACCAAAACCAGGGGCTGGAGAGATGGCTCTGCCTCAAAGAGCACTGACTTCTTCCAGAGGCTTAATTCCCAGCACTCAGATGCTGGATCAAGATCATCTCTAACTCCAGTTCCAGGAAATCTGTCACCTTCTTCTGGCCAGGCATATATGGACATATTTACAGACAAGACACTCATATACATAAAATAAAATTTTAAAAGAGAGACCATTTTTTAAAAATGACATTTAATTATTTGTCTTTGCATGTGTGTGTGACTGTGTTTATGTACCACGATATGCACGTGGAGGCCAGAGGTCAGACAAGCCAGGGAATCGGTTCTCCCCTTCCACCATGTCGGTTCTAGGAACCTGAGGTCGTCAGGCTCAGCAGCACCTTCTCCCACTGACCCTTCCTGCCGGCCTTTGAAGCACTTTCATTCATTCATTCTCAGTGCGTGCGTGCGTGGTGTGTGCGTGTGCGTGTGTGTGCGAGCGCTTACATGTGTGAGTAAGCCACTGCCGTGGAGGTCAGAGGAGAGCCTGTGGGACTTGGTTTTCTCCTTCCACCGCGTAGGGCCCGGGATCTAATTTAGGTCAGCAGGCTTCTTGGCAAAGCACATTTTCTCCCTTAGTTCTGTAAACCTCGTGTAATGAATGACCAGCGCTTTCCCCTCGGCAGATTTCTGGGTGCCGGGCAACAGCAGGAGGGGGTGAGTGAAGGGGGTGTTCTGACCATCCTAGAACCCAAAGTTAAACACTCATTTTCCAGAATTGGTCAGGTGCCACCTAGTTTCTTTCAGATGTGACTGTTCAATGTTGCTTCCTTCCCAGTCGCCAGAGAGTTTTGGGAGCCGAGAGAAGGCTCCTGGGATCCGAGTGATGGTCTTGGCAGCAAATACACATGAGTGGAGTTGACAGTGAGTGGCTGTAACTCAGCTGCTAAATGCTTGAGCAGAACCCAATGGCTCGGATTTCAACTCCAAAGTGCAGCATCACTGCTGTGGACAGGAGGTACAATTAGTGTCACCACAGAAGCCGCCAATCCTCCTCCCATCAATCATTATTCTGAGGTTGGAGTGGGGGAATGAGAATCGAGTTCAGTTTAGAACAGAAGGGTGGCCAGAGACCTTACAGAAAGCCGCCATAGTCTGCCAGGAAACAGATCCCTGCTCCTCACTCTCCCCCACCCCACCCAGTGCGGGAGGCAGGACAGGCTCCCACCTCTTAGGGAGCCACAAATATTCACAAGGGCAGCACTTTTCTTTTTTAATTTTTTTTGAGGTTTAATTTTAATTTTATATGTATGAATGTTTGCCTGAATGTATACATACATCTAAATACATTGTGTACCACCTGCCTATAGTGTCTGAGGAGGTCAGAAAATGGTATCAGTTCCACAGAGACTGGAGTTACTAACGATTGTGGTGCTGGAAATCGAACCAAGGTCCTCTTGGAAGAGCAGCCAGTAAGTACTCTTAACTGCCAAGCCATCTCTCCAGCCCCAGTATTTCTCATCTACAGAACATTGCCTAGCCCAGTAAACCAGGGGGTCCCATGCTGAAGTTACATGACAGACTCAGAGCATACACCATGGATGGTGCCTCATTCTATGGTGTCCAGAGTATGTATCGAGGACATGGACTTTGCTCATGTCTGCCTGGGGCCTTGGAACTCAGTTTATTCAGAGCAGCTGGTTTGTGATCCGGGAGCCTATACTGTAGAATGATTATCTCATCCACTATAAGACTGCCCTACCCTATGGCAACAGTAAGACCCTATCTGCCAAGCCACTGAAGTCACCTTAAATGGGCTTTGTTGGAACCAGAACACGATTTGGGACACAACTAATCACAGATTGAGAGTTGGCTCAGTGGTGTGGTTTCTGGTCTGCAAAGGGTTAATAGCACTGGACTATTCTTGCCTCTGACCACAAGATTTCCCTTTTACCCTCCCAGACTGTCCCCCCACCCCCAGTAGCATCTGGTTCTCTAGGTCCCAGAGCTATGTCACAGTCCCCCCACCCCACCCACCCTGAGCAAGAGAAAAACTAGATGAGGTTCTGCTCAGATCCCACCCCTTTGCACCCTGCCCCTCCCCAAAGTCCCCCTTAGCCAAGGCATTTCATTCCGGCCATCTGTTGGCTTCTGACTGTTACTTTATCTGGCTTACACTGCTTGTAGAGGGTGACTAAGGGAGATGGAGTATTTTCAGCCAGGGGCCATCATCATTGCTGGATCAAGTGTCTTTTTGGTGCCCTGGATTTCAGGACAGGTGTGTTTTTATTCAGGAAAAACAGAGCCCTGAAATTAGAAGGCTAGATTTCCCTTCCAAAACATCTCCCTCCCCCATCCGCTCAGCCTGTCCTACCGGTGATGGCAGCCACCATTTTGGTTGTAGAAGAACCATAAAACTCTAACCCAGGAAGGAGGCCAGGCTTCCAATTTCTACCTCAGCTTCTAATGGGTGTGTAAACTCACAGAGCCATGGTTCCTTCCTATCTGTGATGAGTCTCAGCCTCACCAGCCTCCGGGGACTGGCTAGAGGGTATTAGTAAAAATGCTTCAGGGACTTGGGAGGGCAGAAGTCCTCGCTGGGAGACCACAAAGTATTCCCTGGTATATGAAGGGTGGTCTCCCTGTGGTCTGGGTTCTCTATTAGGCCAGAGATGCAAAGAGAAAGTATAGAGTTGGGAAGGAGGTCAGGCTAAGCTATTTCCCGACATTCCATGGGTCAGTCGTGTGGGTAGACCACTTTTTCCCCTTTCCCTTTTATTTTTGTTCTTAGTACTGGGAATCAGGTCCCAGGTACGCTAGGGAAGTAAGTGTTCCACCACTGGGAAGCATTCCTAAAACTCTATCCCATCTGTAGCATCAATGCATAGACATAAAATTTACATCCTTTTAAAAACTAATTATTTGGGGGCTGGAGAGATGGCTCAGTGGTTAAGAGCACTGGCTGCTTCTCTAGAGGTCCAGGGTTCAATTCCCAGCACCCACACAATGTCTCATAACCCTCTGTAACTCCAGTTACAGGGGATCTGACATTATCTTCTGTCCCCCTCAGGCATGCACAGATGTTCATAAAACAGGTTTTTTTTTTGTTTTGTTTTTTAAATCAAAGTCACAATGCACATAGATGAAGTCAAATAGTGACAGAAGGCATTGAACAATACCAGTTTATTCTCCTTCCCTCACCTGGGTCCTAGAAAGAGCCGGCCTCACCTTTTCTACGTGTTTCCCTTTGTAGTTAAGCCTGTGTCCAACTGACGTTATTCATGTTTCTCAGTTTTTCCTGTGTAGACGCCCATTGGTTTCCTGCTGTGGGGGTCGAGAGCTTGGCTCTCCCTCTGACCCCATCACTTCCTTCCACGCTGCTCTCTGCACCATGGTCCTATCAGGACACTGGCTCATTTGATAGTGTTTGCTTTATCATGAGTTTGCAGAATGTCCTATAACCGAACTCTTATCTCTTCCCTCCAACCTGCTACGGCTGGTTTGAAAACACGCTCCCATGTTCTGTACCTGTTCTCCATCTGCAGAGGGATTCTAGCCCCTCCTTTCAACATGCCCATTGGATTCTGAGGGACAGAATCTCACCGTTCTGATGGACACCAGGTCATAAAGGTCTGCTGTGCAGTTCTGAGCCACTGGGAAGAAGTCTGGCTCCTTGGAAGCCAACAGACTGGAGATGTCATGGGTATAGATTACCTAAAGATGCAGAGATGCTCCAGGAGTCCTACTGGCCTGCCTTTGGCTCCCAGACTCTCTGGTGGTGGTATCAGATATGGGAATGAGAAAGGCTTTGAGAAGACCCAGTCCTACTTCCCCTGACAACTGCTTTGAACCTGCCATGACCAGATGAGCTAACAGGCATCACAAGTTCCATTTTATGCCACTCAGTTGAAATTGGCTCACCCACAGGTAACAGGAACAACAGCTCTATCATGGCTTCCCCATCTCACTTGACTGTGGTACCATCATTTTTGCTTGCATCATTTTTGATTTTTTTCTTTGATATTCTTCCTCACTTCTCTCCATCATTGCTACTCTTCCCTCATTCCATATGTTAAAAAATACTTTGGTTCTGCCTCTAAAGTCAGTTGACACCCTGTTGTTCTCATGCTCTCCAATGGTAGCAACTTTGTTACAGCTGCCATCATCCAACTAGATAGCATTATCACCTTTTACCTGACTGCAGCAGCCTGCTGCATCCAGTCCCTCTTAAACATATCAGGAATTCTGGTCATGCCACCCTTCTGCTCACAACTGTGGTGGCCCCCATCTCAGAGAGAATGCCTCACTGTGGTCTGCACACACTGGACCCTCACATCTTTGACTTTACCACATCATCCTCCCTCCCCAGCTCTCTCCAGCTCCTTCCCCTTGACAGTCCTTGAAAACATTAAGCTTGTTTTATTAGGTCCTATGTATGACTTAATCTCAGCCCATATTCCCCAAGTTATTTATTAAAAATGACCTAGGAATCTATTGTCAGTTGCTCATTATACCCTCAGGTTATTTAAATATTTCTGGGTACTACTTTCTACACTTCAAGCAAGTTGTTTTCTTAAATCCCTTAGGCACCTCCCTTTTTTTCTTTTCTTTTTTAAAAATTTACTTATTTTATGTGCATTGGTGTGAACAGGACTTACAGACAGTTGTGAGCTGCCATGTGGGTGCTGGGAATTGAACTCAGGACCTCTGGAAGATCAGTCAGTGCTCCTAACCCCTAAGCCATCTCTCCAGCCCTGCACCTCCCTTCTGATATTTGCTATTTCCTCGTCCCTCTTTGGCCTGGCTTCTTTTTACCTGTTGACTTCATAGGAGTTTGCTGCTCTTTGCTGTGATGGTCCAGAGACCCTTCATCATGCAACCTCTCTTAGTCTAATGCTCTCATTTTGTTGGTGGACATACTGCAGTAGCTTTTTTTATGAAATTATTTTTATGTATTAATTTTTATAAATATGTGTCCCTGTGTACTTGTATGTGCACCATGTGTGTGTAGTACCTGTGAAGGCCAGAAGAGGACACCAGATCCCATAGAAATGGAATTAGAGCTGCCTAGTGGTGCTGGAAAACTGAACCCGGGTCTTCTGCTAGAGCAGTGATTTCCATTAGCCACTGAGCCATCTCTCCAGCTTCCTGAAATGCCTTGTACCACCTTTGTATTATATTAGAAAACATCTTTGCTTGTCACCCTGACATAGGAGAACACTTCACATCACATTGACCTTTGAGTAAAGTATCCTAGGCTGGAAGTAGTTTTCACACTTGAGTTTTTTGAAAGGATAATCTTCTAATTTCTGAGAAGTCCAGCACTACCAGATTCCCGGCTGTTTGGATTCCCCTTTTCAATGGGTGCTTTAAAAACTTTTCTTCATTCTGGGCACTCTGAAGTTTGTGTTGATACCTCTTGGTCTTTATCTGGGTCTCCATTTAAGTATGCCAGGCACATAGTAGGACTTTTCCATCTGGAGGTATCTGGGTATTTTAGGGAAGTGATACTTTAACAGACCACCAGAACTTAGCATAATGGTTACCATCCATGTTGGAGGCACTATTCAGATCTCAGACCCTAGCGCCTGGTGAGGCTCAGAGCAGCACAATTTGGGCAAGTTCTCCATGTAGCCACTGGCCAGCAATATATATAGACTTTCTTTTTTAAAAAAAAAATTTTTTTTTGATTTATTTATTTATTATGCATACAGTTTTACAGAAGAGGGCGCCAGACCTCATCATAGATGGTTGTGAGCCACCATGTGGTTTTGCTGGGAATTGAACTCAGGACCTCTGGAAGAACAGTCAATGCTCTTAACCTCTGAGCCATCTCTTCAGCCCCATAGATAGACTTTCTATTCAGCTCTAAGAGTATATGTGAATTGTCTGGTAGAATTACTTCATAGCAATACTGATTACAATACTTTATTATAATTTCCTCCCTTCATTTTTTTTCTGCTCTCTATTAAAATATTTTTAGTTGGAAATTGGACTTTCTGGGCAGTTCTGTTTTACTTTTATTTTTAATTTTTTTCTGAGACAGAATTTTTCTGTGTAGCCCTGGTTGTTTTGGAACTCAGTCTGTAGACCAGGATGACCTCCAGAGTGCTGGGATTAAATGTATGTGTCACTACCTCTTGGTGAGTTCTTAATTATTTTTTTAAAAAAGATTTATTTATTTATTATGTATACAGTGTTCTGTGTGTATGTATGCCTGTACACCGGAAGAGGGCACCAGATCTCATTAAAGATAGATGTGAGCCACTATGTGGTTGCTGGGAATTGAACTCAGTGATCTGAACCTCTGAGCCATCTCTCCAGCCCCCTTGCTTTGCTTTTATTAAGACAAGGTTTCTCCATGCAGCCCTGGCTGTCCTGGAACTTGCACTGTAAATAAGATTGGCCTTGAACTCACAGAGATCTTCCTGCCTCTACCTCCTGAGTGCTGGGACTAATAGCGTGTACCACCACCACCTGGCTAGTTTTTATTCTTATCTTTCTTCAGTTGATCATTCCTAACCTGAAAGTCTGAAACCTGGCATTAGAACACCCATGACACGCAACATGATTCTGACATTGGAACATTTTATGTTTTAGGAATTTAGATTAGGGATGTTTAGTCAACAAGTCAATGCAAATATTCCAAAATATGAAAGCTCGCCCCCAAACATTCTCAGTTGTGAGCATTTTGGATAAGGCATACTCAATTTGAATATTAATGCTTCCACCACAAAATGTAGACTATGTTGGTCAGCTTTCTGTCACTGTGACAAAATACCCAAGATAATTGATTTATAATAAGGAAAAGTTTATATTGGCTCATAATATCAATGGTTTCAGTTCTTGACCATTGGGTCGGGTCCTATTACTTTGGGCCTGGAACAATACAATACATTATGGCAGTGGTGCATGGTGGAGGTGCATAGAGCTGTGAAGCAGAGGGAGGGAGGATTCAGGGCTCTAATATCTCCTTCAAGGGCATGTCCTCAGTGCTCTATGTCCTTCCATTAAGTCCCACCTCATAAAGGTTCCACTGCCTCTCAATAGTACCTCAGATTAGAGTCCATGTCTTTATAGACAGGCCTTTGGGGGAACATTAGAAACTAAAGGCTGGATAGAAAATTGGCTTTTCATTGCTTTTTTGAGATTAAATATAATTATATCATTTCCTCCTTCTCTTTTCTCTTGTCATCCCCTTCCATTTCATATTCAAGACCTCTTTTTTTGTTTGTTTTAAAAAATATGTGTTCCAAATAAATATAATCAGCTCAGTTTGTATAATGCTACTTGCATGTATAATTTCAGGGATGATCATTTGGTATTTGGTAACCAATTGGTGTGATCTTCCCTAGGGAGGACTAATGTGTGTGTGTATGCAATACTCACATTTGTAAACACACACACACACACACACACACACACACACACACACACACACACACAGAGTGCAGGGCCTGCAGAGGCCCTGGAGCTGGAGTTACGGGCTCTAGGCCAGACTCCTCACTCTCCTCATTTTTTTCTCTCACAGGTTCATATAACCTTCATGCTTTTATTTGTCATCTGTCAGCGTTCTAGGAGAATTCTAAATGTAAACAGCCCACCAGGCCAACTCAGATGGGGTTGCATTTTAAAAACAGAATTGACTGTCTTACTCAGAGCAGGATGGGCAAGATATACCTTCCCACTCAAGTTTGCACATGCCTTCCATGGTGAAGCTCTCAGATGGGCCAACCCATGGCATTCCCAGGGGTGGGCACCACACCCACTACATACAGTTATCATAAGCTAATCCAAGTGAAATGCTTTGGATAGCACCTGGCATCTGACTATTCTAGTGATAGCAATTATAATGATTCTTAAAATCCTGGGATGACCTGGGACATGGGCAAAACTCTGTATATCCTAGATTCAGGCCCTGAAGCTAGAGGCAGCCCTTTGCAGACTTGGCGGTTTTTTTTTTTTTTTTTTTTTTTGGAAGCCCACCAGTCACTAAACTCCAGGCCTCAAGGAGTTCTGGGTGTGGGAGAAGATACATTCTCACTGGGTGTTGGCTGCTATTATATTGTTTCACTTGCTAATTGGCTTAAGCTCCACCTGGAATGTTCTTGCTTTTTGACATGAACCTGTCTCTTTGCAAATCATCACTTAGTGCCTTTCTGACTCTTCCCTCCCTACAAATTTCTCCTGCTCATCCCAGCTCTCCTTTTACAATATTAAAATCACAATAACTTGTAACAAAGGTAACTGTTACAGTTGCCTAGAAATTTCTACAGTTCATCCAGCCAGGTTCTTCCCTATACCCCAGACAGGGTTTCTCTGCAGCCCTGGCTGTCCTGGAACTCACTAGATAGACCAGCTGACCTCAGACTCAGAGATCCTTAGCCTCCCGAGTGCTGGGATTAAAAGTGTGTCCTCCATACCTGGTTTCATTCTGCTGGTTAAAAAAAAATTTTATTAGAACATTGTTTTTTGTGTGTGTGTGAATGTGTGCATACTAGTGCGGGTGCCCATGGAGACCAGAGTGGGCACTGGATGTCCTGGAACCGAAGGAGGGTGTGAACTGCTTGATGAAGGGGCTTGAAACTGAATTCTGGTATTTTGCAAGAATAGTATGTTCTCCTAATTGCTGAGCCATTTCCTTGGCTCCCAACAGATCAGTTTAAATCTCAATCCTGCCCCCGAAGATCTTTGTGTCCTGTGGGCAGAGAGTCCTCTAGGGGCTCAGTTTCCTCATCTGTCAAACACAGAGGACACTAATAACATTTAACTGCTGAGCTGCCCTGAGGATTGAAGTGATAACCAGCCCTGGACAGAGCTCAAGAAAGCTGACCACCGCTGTCAACCTCTTTCCCAATTTAACCGCCCTGCGCCTTGTGAACCTTTGAGCTCCAGGCACCACAGGAGACCAGGCTCCGTACGTGTGGGAAGCTTTTCCAGCGGCTGAGGCAGAGGAAATGTGATCTTGATTTTGTTTGTAGCTCCCAGGACACTGCATAGCAACAGAGCAACAGCCCAGTATAGCTGGCCCACCTCCCGAGGCTGGCAGCTTACTTTTTAAAAATATATTGTCAGGACTTAAGAACTAACACAGAAACTTCTAGTTTCACATCACATTGAGACATTAGTTATAGCAGAGGTGGTAGTTGATGTTTGTTTTTCTCATAGTGGTTCTCATCACGAAATACTGATCACAAATTCCCTTTCTTTGTGTTCCTGAAAAGGGGTTAGAAGCTAGCCACCATACTGCCCTCTAGTGAATCGTGGTGTTTGTGTTGCGTTTGGGATCGGTGTCCCTTCATTCTCTCATGGATCAATCTCACAGCCGGCAGCAAAGAAGCAAGCTTGGCTGGAAAGGCTGGCTTGGGGCATTTTTGTCGATGCTAACAGTAACTTTTGGAGGGGCTGTTATCTTCACTCTGAACCGCTGGAGACTAATTGTGAATGACCAGGACTCAGTTCTCTTTTGTCATATTGTAGAATTGGACTCATTGGACAATGCAGCTTTGCTACATATCAAGACTCTTTAAAAGTGATCTCATTTTCAGCACTTTGAGCTGTGAGGTCTGAGTTTCACTAAAATGATGTTCTTGCAGAACTAGCTCTTCCCTCTAGTGGGTCCATGGGCTCCATCACTCTAGTTTCCTGTAGCTTCTCAAGCTTCTCTATTGCTTAGACCAGGAGTGAAGAGGGTGGCCTCTCCAAGAGTTAGTTAGCACCAACAAAAATGTTCCCCCAAACGTCCTTTTGGATTAGGCCAGCCTCTTTCTGCTTGGATTTGCTAGTGATCCAGGAAACAATCAGGATACACTGTCAACCCAATATTACCAAGATGGATTATTTCAAGCCATAAAGTGTGGGGCAGCTGCTGTGCCCCCAAATGGCAAAAGACAAACCAAGTACACAGCATCCCAGTGCACCCTCACCCTGCCTCATCTTGACTTCCAGGCGGCTTTATGCTCCTCTGAGATGTTAATTCCCGAGGCAGAAATCCAAGCTGGTTTCCCCTCAGAGCTGCTAGGGACAACGTGATGATGAGCAAGCAGGCACCATGTTTCTTCCAGAACACAAGGGATCTATTCACCAGACACACAGTCACAGCACAAAACGCCATTCTTGAATTCCATCAGCAAAGGAAATGGGTCCAAGTGCAAAGACAATCTTAGACTCATGCAGTTTCCTGCTGAAAAGTGAAACCCCAAGGGAAGGAAGGGCATCGGAAGGGGAAACCGAGCACCCGTTCTGGAGCTTGACTGGGTAGGTGTGCTGCGGGGTCTGCTCGTGAAAGGCCTGTGCTTGTGATGTTGATCACTGACCTCCTTTCAGAGAGATGCTGCCAACGTTCAACTGCAGGCCCTTCAATGCTGTCAGGAGACAGAAGGCCATGCCAAATAGTACAAGAAGACACATATTTGTATTTTCCATGGTCTGGAGCACAGATTTTTGCCTGACCCATGTGAGTGCCAGGAGACAAGAATTTACTAACAGCATATGTGTTCAACATCCTGACTTGTGCTTTAAAATAGATCATTGACAAACAGCCCTGATTTGTGCAGCCGGTAAGTCTGTAGCTGAAGTTTAAGATTCTTAGCAGGAATTAGTATGTAAGTTGTACCATGCAATTCTGATTTTAAAACACCTTTCACAGTTCTAGAGCCCACACTGTGGTTCAGCCTTTGGAGGAAAGCCCACACCAGGATTCATTACCATCTTGAGCTGCTGGAAACTCAGCCTTCAGGTCTAGTCTATGCCAGAGGACATTTTCACCAAGAATGGAGACAGTTCTATCTCCAGACACACACTTTGGAGTGCTGAATCCTCCTAAGAACTTTATGTGAGAAAAAGTTCTTCAAGGGGGAAAAGCTCTCACATTTTCTTTTCCTGGAAGATCCAGGTATTCCCATTATAAGATACAGCCCAGGGCTGGGTGTGGTAGCATATTTGTGGAATTCTTGTACTTGAAAGACTGAGACAGGTGGATCTCTGTGAGTTCAAGATCATCCTGATATACACTGCAAGTTCTAGGCCAGTTAGGAAAGCATAGTGAGATCATATCTCACAAACAAACAAACAAACAAACAAAAAGGGCTGGAGAGAAGGCTCAGTGGTTAACAGCACTGATTGCTTTTGGAGAAGTCTCTTGTTTCATTCCTAGGATCCACATCAAGCAGTTCACAACTACCTGTAACTCTAGTTTTATGGGATCTCTGGTGCCCTCTTCTGGCCTCCAAGGGTACCTTTATACACATGGTGTATGTAAACTTACACAGGCACACACACACACACACACACACACACTTTTAAAAATCCCCAAATATAGTGTGTGTGTATGTAAAATTTAATTTAAACATGTCTACTTTATGCCAGGTGTTCTTAGTGTTAGCACTGTAGTGTTGGGGAGGCAGTAACTGACTAGTTAGTCTGGCTGAATTGATGAGCTCCAGGTTCAGAGAGAGACCCTGCCTCAGTAAGGTGAGGTTGGAGGTAGAGGAAATTTAACCTTCCCACTCAGCACAGAGGTGATAGCCACTCAGTAAGTATTCCTGTTGTTTCCTATTATTTATTTCCCACTCTTGCATGTCAGTGTCGGATGGTTTTGTCTTTGTTCACTTCTCAGGTGTTTCCTTACACAGTTTACAGCATATTCTTCACTATACTTGACCTGAGCTCATATATTCCCCCATCCTATTTAACTTTTAAAAACTATTATGTGTATAGGCGTTTGACCTGTGTGTATGTCTGTGCATCACCCATATGTATGTAAATGGAGAGAAGAGAGCATCAGATCCCTAATGACTGAAGTTACAGGCAGTTGTGAGCCACCATGTGAATGCTGGAAATTGAACCTGGGTCCCCTGGAAGAATAACCGGCGCTCTTAATCACTGAGCCACTTTTCTAGCTCCATTTCTTATTACTGTGTCCTTTCTTTCTCTAATTCATATCACCTCCTAGTTTTACTTCTTAATTATAAATTTCTGGCTTTAATAATTTCTAAAATCTGTGATCCATAACAGTGTTCCAGCTTCCCCTCCCAGCTACCTCATCACCTCAATTGTTTGCCTTTCAAAGTTGATCTGATGTTTCATGTTTCTTCTCACTACTAACCTTATTAATTTAATCTGAGTATAGACCATATTATCCTCGTTTATTCTCCAACAGTTATTGAAGCTGCTAACTGGCCAGTGAAACATTTGCAGTTGCTCTCACAATTAGCATCTCACCTAGGGAACAAATGTAGAGTTTACACCAGGCACCCCAAGCTTCCAGGTCAAGGACTATTTTCTGAACTACGTAGTCAATTCTACCATATTCGAATCCCATAGTCATAGTGCATGTCGGTGTTTCTGCAGCCCAGATGGAAAGAGATCCTGGCAGTCAGGAGCCCAGGCAGACTGAGCGCTACAGCTCCAACTGAAAAGTCTTCAGGCATTCGGGAGCCAATGAACACCACAGGCCACAGTAAGCCTAGGCAGCAGCTTACAGCCTGCTTCAGGGAAAGGCTTTCCCAGTGTTAACAGCTCTGCTTCGGCAAGGGAGGGTCTCCCTGGGTCAGTAGCTACAAGTGGTCAGCAGAAGGCTTCGCTTCTCCCCTGCTCACTGCTCAGAGAACTAACAACTCAGCCCCACCAAGGTAAGTCCCCTGGGCGGTTAGAATGTTACAGCTTCTCTTCCTTAGCTAATTTCCAAGCTCCATTGCTGCTACTGCTGCTGCTGCTCCAGGGAAAGAAGATCTTCACCTAAACCTCATTCAAGAGATTTATTGGGAGGGAAGGGTCCAGGCTGCCTCAGCCTGGGTGGGAGAGGACAGTCAGGAAAGGGCTGTGGTCTCAGGACTTATATAGGGCTTCTTGGGGGCGGAGCTTTCTGGGGAGACTTCCAGTGTGGGGATTGGTCAGATCTTTTCCCTTTCTTTTACCCTGATTTGATTTTTAGTTTCAGGGCCAAAGTGTGTTTCTTTTACTGGCTCTTTTGGGCTTCTGGGCTCTAATTTCAGGGCTAGGGCACATTTCTTTCACTGGCTCTGATTCTAAAGCCAAAGTGTGTTTCTTTGGTGCTGGTTTCAGAGCCAGGGCACATTTCCTTTTGGTTCTGGATCCATGGTGTGTTTCTTCCACTAGCTCTGGTTTTACTAGGGTGGGTTTCTTTGGCTGACCACTTTTCCCTACAGTGCAGATACTCCAATTCTACCATATTCAAGTCCCATTGTCATACTGCAAATACTCCAACTGAAAGACAACAGCTGATTAAAAAGTAAACCAAGCAAAGAAAGAAATAACACTAGGATTTTTTCTCTCTCTCTCTCTCTCTCTCTCTCTCTCTCTCTCTCTCTCCCTCCCTCTCGTAATACAAAGTTTCTGGCCTGTCCAGCCTGTCATCCAGACCTGCAGTCCCACAGAAACAAAAAGACACTTTTATTAATTTTATACTGATTGGCCTATGGCTCAGACATATTGCTAATTCTTAATTCTTAATCTAACCCATGATTCTTATCTTGTTTAGCCATGTGGCTTGGTACCTTTTCTCAGAGCAGCATTTCAACTTCTTTCCTCTGTGTCTGCTGGCATCTCATCATGGCGGCTCTGGTGGTGGCTCTCTGGCTTCTCTGCTCTACTCTTCCTGTTTCCAGAGTTTTCTTAGTCTGGTATCCCTGCCCACACTTCCTGCTGCCTTCAGCCAAACAGTGTTTTTATTAAACTAGTAGGCGGGACAATTATTTGCAAAATAACAAAACATAGTTCCACTACACTCTTTCCCTCTCTTTCTCTCTCTTTTGAGACAGGGTTTCTCCTTGTAACAGTCCTAGGCTGTTCTGCAGTTCTGAAACTTGATTGTAGACCAGGCTGGCCTCGAACTCATAGAGATTCTCCTGCCTCTGCCTCCTGAGTGCTGGGATTAAAGGCATGTGCTGCTATGTCTGGCAGAATTTTTTTCTTATTCCTTTTAAATTTAGAGATGCAGCCTGAGAGTAATCATTTTGGGTCCCTGAGTGTTCCTGGCCCATTTTCCTGCACAGTAGACTGACAAGCAAACCCACCAGCATGGTGTGTAGCACTTTATGGCTGGCCTTGGCACCAAGAACATGCTTAGCAGTTTTGATGCTAGTTTAAGATAAACCAGGTACATTGCAGTTTGGATGAAAGTCACTTTGTCCTGACGCTTCCCTTTCTGTAGCTTCCACCAGTCTTAACACCATCCTTTGCCCCTCTCTCTGTCAGCAAGTGCCTGTAAGCTTTACTGGGCATAGCTCCAGATCTGTCTGATGATTCTTCAGTCTAATGGTGTCTCAAAGTCTTTTACACAAGGTTTTTCAGAAACAGTTCAAGATGATTACATGATTACTCTTCAACTGAGAGGAACGCCTCTTTCCAAAGGGTTCATGGTCAGGTCCAATCCTGGTCTATCGGGAAAACTTGACAAGAGAGGGCCCTTCACTTTCCCCACGTCTGACTCAAGTTAGGAAATGTATAAAGAACCAACTGTTGAGAAATACTTAGCTGAGCATTTGGGAAGCAAGTATTTCACGTTGTCATAGATTTCAGTAGACACTTGTGGTCCCTTAGGCTGTCCTAACATTCAGTTACAAAGAAAACCATTCCAATTTCTGATGTTCTCTTTTGACTGAGAGGTTCACTTAAGAATTCAAGCTCTCCAAATGTAAAGTGGAAGGAAAGAACAGTGACCCCTACTCCTCCCTGCCCACTGTTTGTGCATGTGTGTGTGTGTGTTGTGGTGTGTGTGTGATGTGTGTGTGTTGTGTGATGTGTGTGGTGTGCATGCATGCATGCGTGCGTGTGTGTGTGTGTGTGTGTGTGTGTGTGTGCGCACATGTGTGTGTTGTGGTGTGTATGTGTGATGTGTGTGTTGTGGTGTGTGTGTGTGTGTGGTGTGTATGTGTGATGTGTGTGTTGTGGTGTGTGTGTGTGGTGTGTATGTGTGATGTGTGTGTGTTGTGGTGTGTGTGTGGTGTGTATGTGTGATGTGTGTGTGTTGTGGTGTGTGTGTTGTGTTGTGTGTGTGGTGTGTGTGTTGTGTATGTGATGTGGTGTGTGTGTGGTGTGTATGTGTGTGCACATGAGTGGTCTGGAGATCTGGAGTTGAGACATGGCCTGTTCCTTCATGGAGGTAGAGTCTTAGCTGAACCCAGAACTTGAAGATTGGGCTAGTCCAGCCAGCCAGCTTGCTCTGGTGATTCCCCGTCCCCACCTTTGGAGGACTGGGCTTACAGGTTCACTTCTATTGCCCTCTTTGTCTTTATGTGGGTTCTGGGGATCTGATCTCAGGTCCTCATGTTTGTATGGAGAGTACTTTATCCACGAGCCATCTCCTCAGCCTGGGAATGGGAATATTTCTTATCTTCTGAAGGCAGCAAGATGAAAGGCCATGTTGGTGTTCGATGGCCACACTGCCACTGTAGCCATACCAGTAGGAGTGGCCTGTGCTGCCACCTGGAGCCAAGGTGACGTCCAAGCGTGGGCTGCTGATGAGGACCATGTCTGGGTTGGTGTTCCTACCACAGCCAAGGTTTAAGTTGATGTTCATGATGCATGGTGCCACCAAAGGCCACATGGATATCTGGGGTCTGGGCTGAGGCCTGTGACCATGTTGGTGTCTGAAGGCTGTGCTGCCACTAGGGTCATGGTGACCTGGGTGGCCTATGCAGCCACACAAGGCCGTGGAGTTGTCCAGGCCTGAGATACTGCTGTGGGCCATGTCTGGGTCCATGGTGCAAAAGCGGCCATGGTCTGGGATGATGTCCATGGCTTGTGTTACCACATGGAGTCATAGGAACCATGTGTGTAGAAATCAATGCTGAGCCAGCCTGGCCCCAGGATAGCTGGTCCTGACCTCTGCTGTACACTGCAGCAGGAGAGCTGCCACAACCCCCTCCTCAGGAGAGATAGCCTTGATGGCATGGGCCTAGGAGAGCTGGCTCTGCCCCTTGTCTGAGGGGATAATTCTAGTTAGCAGGACCCACCAGCACAGCTACCACCCAGACCCACATCCTGGTCCTTGGGTTGGCCTACCCTAACCTCTGCCCCATCTATGACTTACTGGAGTGTGCAAAGGAACTAGTCCTGAGAAATGATAGCTTCAGGATCTCCATGACACTGGATGTGAGAGGGGTTTCAATGAGGGCCCAGAGATGATTGTGTGTCAGAGGTCTTGAGCCAAATCAATGGCTCATTGCAGCTCCAATGGTGGAGCTGATTGGACAAAAGGATATACTGGGTGGCACACTGCAGTTTCCTATGCCACTAGGATAAATGAAGAGGTGTTTGTTTTGCTTTTATTAACTTGGGAGGCATGCTGCAGGGGTATGGGGCAGATATGGAGTGACTGGGAGATGAGCAGAATTGGGGTGCATGATGTGAAATTTCCAAAGAGTCAATAAAGAATTATGAAAAACAAACAAACCCCAAACCAACCCACCAACCAACCAACAACAAAAAACATCCCTTATTAGCCATATCAGTTTTGAACAAGACCATGGGCTTTGGAAGGCCAGCATTCTGAGCCCTGGAGATTTCCTTTCAGAACTGAGCCTCAGACACTCCTCCATGTGGGTGGGGGTGGGGTTTGTCAACTACACATTGTAGGGACCACCCAAGCTTTCTGATACAGTAGGCCTGAGCAGGGCCCAGGAATGTGCATTCCCAACAAGTTGGAGGGCTGCCAAATTTCAAGTGGTGGAGGGCTTGGACACACATAGATGCAGGGGCCTCTCAGCTTACTCAAGCTACACTTACCTGGAGAGAAAGGAAAGGTGGTGTCCTGGAATTAGAGCCGGCAGGAATTTTGAATGTCAAATCAGTTATTCTTCTGCTCTCCCCAACCCATTTTTGGTTATTATCATTATTTTAGCAAAGGAAGCTTTTTAGTTTTACATTATTATTATTTATGGCTCTCCCTCCCACCCCCCATAGATCAGAGGACAACTTTTGGGCTTCAGTCCTTTTCTCCTACAATGTGGATTCTGGAGAAGCACTTTTATCTGCTGAGACAGCTTGCCCACCTCAGTTTTGCTTTTTTTAAAAAAATCAAAGTTCACGGCTGGAGAGAAGACTCAGTAGTGAAGAGCAAGCACTGCCCTTTCGGAGGACTTGAGTTTGGCTCCCTGCACCCACTTGGGAGGTCTCACAATGGCCTGTAATTACAGCTGCGGGTTATCTGGCGCCCTCTCCTGGCCTCTACAGGCACTGCACTTGTGTGCACAAATCCACACAGATACATATATAAATAAAAGTTTTAAAAAGTGAAATCTTCTGAAATACCTCAATATACAAAAGGAATAAAAGTGTTCTGAGGTATTTATTATATGAATTCAAATATAGAACATGTACAGACAAGAAAGCTTTGTAGCAAATGTTTAAAGAACAATTTCAGACAGTTGTAAATTTTGATTTGTATCAATGCTTTACATACTCGCAATTTATAAATATCCACTGTTTCATAACAAATATTGTTATCCCAGTTGTATGTATTTCACCAGCCACACAGGGGACATCTGTTCTAGACATGTGTACTTAGGCTGTTTTGTCATTGTGTGGATATCACAGAGTGTACTTACACAAGTCTGGATGGGCTAATTCACTACAGGACTAGGCTCCATGGTATACTCACATATGTCATGCTATGGCTCCTAGGGCTGTGATGGACAGAAAAACCCAAGACTGGACCAAACCCCAGAGAAATGGTACAACCGGAAGATAGAGACATGTGAGGCAAGGTGAACAGCACCAGGCATACAGTCTTTACACAATGTCAGTGTTTCTGCAGCCCAACGCAGCCCAGATGGAAAGAGATCCTGGCAGTCAGGAGCCCAGGCATACTGAGCACTACAGCTCCAATGGAAAAATCTTCAGGCATTCGGGAGCCAATGAACATCACAGGCCACAGTAAGCCTAGGCAGCAGCTTACAGCCGTGCTTCAGGGAAAGGCTTCCCCAGTGTTAACAGCTCTGCTTCAGCAAGGGAGGGTCTCCTGGGCAAAGTTGCTACAGTAGTCGGCAGAAGGCTTCTCTTCTCCCCTGCTCACTGCTCTCTACTCAGAGAATATAACAGCTTGACCCAGCCAGGGAAGGTTCCCTGGGAGGCAAGAGTGTTACAGCTTCACTCCCTCACCTGATCTCTGTCAGGCTCCACTGCTGCTGCCCCAGTGAAAGATCTTCACCCAAACTCATTCAAGAGATTTATTGGGAGGGAAGGGTCCAGGAAAGTGTGGCTGCCTCAACCTGGGCTGGGTGGGGGAGGGGCGCTGTGGGCTCAGGACGTACATAGGGCTTCTTGGGGGGCAGACTTCCAGGGGGGATTGGTCAGCTCTTTTCCCTTTCTTTTTCACTCTGATCTAGTGTTTAGTTTCAGGGCCAAAGTGTGTTTCTTTCCCTGGCTCTTTTGGGCTTTTGGCACTCTAATTTTAGGGCCAGGGAACATTTCTTTCATTGGCTTTGATTCTATGGCCAATGTGTGTTTCTTTGGTGCTGGTTTCAGGGCCAGGGCACATTTCCTTTTGGTTCTGGGTTCAGGAATACACATATTTCACTGGCTCAGGTCTTAGATCCAGGGTGTGTTTCTTTCACTAGTTCTGAGTTCAAGGCTAGGGTGGGTTTCTTTGGCTGACCATGTTTCCCTACACTGGGGGTTCCTGTTTTCACTATGTAAGGATACACTGTAAAACAATTACTAAATCATAGCACAGTAAACACACTTGCAACATAGCCATTTATGTTGTCCAGTTCCACAGCAATTGCACCGAGATTTCTTATCACAAATCTGAGTTGATTCCATTGCTTCCTTCATCACATGACTTTCTGGGATTTTTTCTAAACCTTTGATTTAGTAATTCCCCCCCCCCAAATATGCAATGTTAGTACCAGCATATTCCCCAAGGTATTCTGCCCTCATATAAATTTTGACTAGGTATATAATTTCAGATTTCAAATTTTTCCTTTGAAAAAATTTAAGGGCATTGTTCTAAATTAACAATTAGTGATGGATATGAAAAGCTTGTTACCATTTCAAAATCCCTTCCTGTATCTTTGAATTAGGATATTCTACTAGAATTAAGAATATACATTTGTGAAAGGTGGGTGCTAATTTCAAAAACAGGTCTTTCAGATTTGGGTCCTCAGTTTAGGGGTCTTTCTCTGGCGAGCTGAGATGTCAGGCGTGAGCCCCCACACCCAACTTGCTACTGCTTTTACATTGTTCTTAATCGACATTAAACTGTATGCCTTTCTTTCATCTTTTATGGTTGCTTTCTACCCCACAGACAGCTCTAATTTCCCATTTCCACTAGTAGTGCAAAGTCTTTTAAAATAAACGTGTTTTAAGGTGGTGTACAGCCGTGTTAAAACTCAAGACCGCGGCACTGAAAGGCTGACGTCCATCAGGTTTCAACGTCCACACAGTTTCAAGGGCTATGTTGACGGAGGAAAAGCTCATTTCTTGGTGTATTTTATGCTGTAGGGAAAGATACCTTCCTCAGCCTACCCTTATCTGGAACCACCTATGCACCGTGTGTATCTCCAGGTTTGCAGCAGGTCCTGCCCTACACAAAGCTCCTTCCGGTCGGCTAGGAGCATTGAGCACCCGCGGAGCACAGTGTGTGGCTCGGTGGTCCGGGCCATCGCCAAGTCCGACTCCGCAGTACACTTGCAGAGTCAGAGGCTGTGGGACCAGCAACCCGGAGTGAACTGGCCTCTTGCTCAATGTCTGACGTTCTTCTGTCAAGATCAGACTTCGGAGCATCAGTGTAACAGCTCCAATTTTTAGCCAGTCTCCTTTTCGCAGCGCGCGCATTCGCGCTTGCGCAGTATACCAACCAGGGAGCCTTCCGCGTCCGGTTGCCATAGAGACCGCAGTTTCCCCACCTGGCTCTTTCAGAGCCAGGATCTCCAGTTGGGGTAAGGAGGCCCCACCCTAGATTGTGTTCTTCGAGGCACTGAGGTGAGTGAACCCTGATCCACTTCATTGATCCCTCCTCCCTACTCACACCCTGTGACTTTTGGGATTAGCCATCAGCCCTAATTAGGTCCCCTCACACTTGTCCAGAGTTAAATCTCAGGAAGACACGCTGAGACAGATTCCTGAGAGGTCATTAGGAGAATTGGGGAGCTCAGGAGTGTTAAACGGGGCTGCGTGGGCTCCGGTGCTCAGCCTAGTCAAGATCTGACTCCATCCTTGGTTGTGAAGTTTTCAGAGGCCCCTAGGATAGCTGCCAGGGTTGTAGGGCCCAGAGGGGAAGCCCTTCAGAGTTCATCTTTGTCCATGGAAGGGAGATATGAGGGTTGTTCAGGGACAGAGACCACATTTTCTACTCTCCATGACTGTCTGCCTCCACCAGCTGACTTCTGTGTTCCCCCTCTTTATAATATAGTCACAATGTCCAGATGTTGGCTTCTCTGTTTGTTTCTTAGAGAACATGTCTGGTTCATGTATTTGGAAGAACACTGCTTTGTGGTGGAAATGCTCTCTGTATGTTATAAATAAAAGACTGTTTTGGCCTATGCACAACACCATAAAAGTAAATAAAAAATCAGAGGGCAGGCAAATTAAAAAAAAAAGAGTTAAGTCAGTCGCCATCCGACCACCCCCCAAAAAACATATAAAAGTACAGGTGAGCCATGGGCTGAGCCACGTGGTGAGAAGATTAATAAAAATAAGCTAAATTAAGATAAAAAACTAGTTAATAATGTGCTTAAGACATAGGCCAAACAATATCAAATATATAAATGTCTAATTCATTTCCTTGAGAGACAAAAGCTGCCGTAAACCAAGTTCCAAACTTCCGGGCCCAAATGGGCGCCAAAAAAAAAAAAATTCTACAACACTGCTTTCTATCTGTGTGATGAAACACTGTAACCAAAAAGCAAGCTGGGGAGGAAAGGGTTTATTTATACTTTATTGCTATTCATCACTGAAGGAAGTCAGGACAGACACTCAAACATGGCAGAAGCCTGGAGGCAGGAGCTGATGCAGAGGCCATGGAAAGGTGCTGCTTACTGAATTGCTTCTTGCTCAGGTTTTTTTTAGAACCCAGGCCCACCAACCCAGGGATGGCACCACTTACCATGGGCTGGGGCCTCTCTCATCAATCACTAGTTAAGAAAATGTCCCACAGCTGGATCTTATAGGGACCTTTTCTCAATTGAGGTTCTCTACTTTCAGATAACTCTGCTTGTGTCAGGTTACTTAAGACCAGCCAGTAAACTGCTCTGTGATCCAGGAAGTCCAATGACTTTCTTTGTTCTCCAAAAGAAACACGGAAGAATATTAATAGCATTCTTGTGATAGCCCTAAGTGAAAAGAGTCCACACATTCCTAAGCAATAGAAAAAGGCTGATTTTCATATAGTCACCTGGCACACTACATAGCAGTGAGAATGGATGGGCTACATTGTAAGCAGGCAGACCACAGTTATAAACACGATGTCAAAGACACTAAATGCAAAAGAATACACTGTGTATGATTCAAAACCAAAGGAACTTACATGTAACATTAAAGATCAAGTTAGTGGTCACCCGGGTGTCTAGGAATGGTCTCTAGGGAGTAGAGAGATTTGACATGTTGGTAATGTTGATGTCTTGATCTGGGAGCTGGCTACACAGTTATTCTTGGTTCAGATTACCATTTGTGTGCATTTCGGTATGAGTGTCACATTTTGATGGTGTCAATGGCAGAAAGGACCCATTGCTTTCATTTAATGCAAACGATCTGTGTTTGATCAGGACTTTGGAAATCTCAAATGGCCAAACTACTGCAGTCTCCACCCAAGTTCCTGCCTGCAGAGTGGTATATTGCTAACAAAAGCCAGTACCACAGAGCAGAGGCCCAAAGGTCCCGATCTGAACGCTTGGTGGCAGAGAGCCAGAGGCTTGTGGATGAAATCGAGAAGACTACCAGGAAGTCTCAGAGTGATGTCAACAAGAAACTTGGTAAGACAATGTGCTTAGTATGTTTGTGACCGCATCCTGTTGAGGTTATCGGGGACTAGCTACAGTGTCATGTTTGAAGTACGAGGGTGGGTGGAACATCTACATTCTGCAGGTTCTGTGCTTAAGACCAGTGCCATGAGCAGACACAGTAACACGATCCGAATTTCAGCCATCTATCTATCATCCACCACTTTGATTCCCATTCATAGCCCAAACATTGGGAGCACCACTGGAGATGAGCAGAGTCTCTGCTTTCCTGGGTTCCCTCTTTGAAAAGTATGGAAGTCATTGATGAGTCTAGAGCCAGACAGGTGCAGAGTGAAGAGAGCTAAGCCGGGGGTGAGGCAGGCTCCGGAGAATTGGACAAGTTTCTAGAGGTAAACATTCTTATAGGAAGAACAATTCAGTCTTAACAATTCTATGCTGAAAGACAGCATTCAAAGAATGTGATCCCAGCACTAGGAAGAATTCAAGGCCAGCCTCGTCTACAAAACAACCAGGGCTACATAGAGAAACCCTGTCTTGAAAACCAAAATAAAAGAGAAGGTGATTTTCAATGAACAAAACAAAATAAATCAATAAATGTAAAATAAAATGGACAGTGATCAGCCAGGCACTTAAAATGTACAAGCCAGAGGTTACCAACTCGGATGTCTAACGGGCATGGAGGTAGCAAAGAGATGGAGGTAAAACATGAGGAAGTACTGAGGCCAGAGTTTCAAAGTCTGCATCTTAAATGTCATGGCGTCATTGAGCATTTCCAAATTAGCTCTAAGTTCAAGGCCAGTCTTGTCTACACAGTGAGTTCCAGGACAGCCAGATATATATATATATATTCTGTATTAAAAAAAGGAAAAAATAACAGCAAATAATAAATAAATAAAACCATCAAGGGGTTGACCAGATGGCTTAGCTGGTAACCTGAGCTTGATGTCCAGAACCTGGGAAAAGGTGGAAGGAAAGAATCAACTCTGTGAAATGGACCTCTGACATCCACATGTACGCAGCAGCACATGTATCCACATGCCCACATGACGTATACATGCAAATAACAGCAACACAAAACAAAATAAGGTAAACAGAAGGTCTAGGGTGTAGCACAGTAACAGAATATATTTGTCAAGTCCTAGGTTCTCCCTGAGCACTGAAACATAACAAAGCCTACAGTCTGCCTCAGAGTAATGCTAATAAGAGATGTGCAGAAGTTTTCAACAAAAACTATGGCCCGTTATGGCAACAAGTCAAAGAGGTCATACATAGATGCAGGACATGGAAATTAGCACATGGAAAAAGTCATTATTTTAATCACCCCACAGGATGACCACTAACCCAATTTTTAATGCTACAAATTGTCCTAGGTTCAACACAATGCCAGTTAAAAACATCACCAGGCTTCCTGGTGAAACTGGCAAGGTGCTTCTGAAAAGGTAGAGGGGCATGTCTGGCTTGAAGGAAAAGTTTACCACCCCAAACCCTGCCTGGTTGTCAACCGACCTTCTCTTTCCTTTCATCTCTTAGGGAGTCCTCACTGTTTTGATTTTGCCCCCCCTCAGACTTTTCTCTTCTTCCCTATCTTTCTTTTTGAATGATTTATTTTTTATTGTTGTGTGTATGCCTGTGTGTCTGAGTTTCTGTATACTATGTGTGTGCAAGAACCCATAGAGGCCAGAGGAGGGCATCCGATCCCTGGATCTGGAGAAACAAACAGTTGTGAGTTACCATATGCATGCTGGGAACCGAACCCAGGTCCTTTGCAAGAGCAGCCAGAGCTCTTAATTTCTGAGCTGTCTCTCTAGCCCCAGCTCTTTCTGTACTGTCTCCCCTGATCACTCATTAGAAATCACATCACAATCCTTTATGTTTTACAAATAAAAATTGTCCCAATCAGAATTCTTTTTCTGGAAGCCATACTGCTTGCCTACATTATATATATATATATATATATATATATATATTTACCTACATTGCTTTAAGCACCCCAAAATAACTATGTCATAAGATAAGATGAGTACATCAGTGACCCTCAAAACTTGGTTGTATGGCTCCCTCCTTAGCTTGGCGAGTGTATACAGGTTTTCCTTTCCTTGACTTTATCCTTCACCCATTAAATATGGCCAGTATTGTGCTGAATGGTCCCTAGGAAAAGTTGATGAAGACATACACATTCTAGTATAAAAGAGCAATAAAACTTTAAAGGCTCACTAAAGTTATTCTGGAGCAAGACAATGACAGCACACACTAATTAGTGATGATAATGTATGGATGAATTTTAACAACAGAAGCCAAGGATAAGTTGACAAGGCAGGATGTGGGAATTGATGCAGAGTACAGAAGTGGGAGCCCTGAATGCCAGGTGTGTGGGAGGTGAGTGAGCCAAAGCTGTCGCAAGCCTGAGGGTCCTTGAATTTGGACCCTTCAGTACAGTAGGTAGCCAATAAGAAATTTCAAGGAAACGAAAGGAATCAGAGAGTCGTCGAATGTAGTGATATAAGGTAGCTGTGTAGATGGGGTTGGTCAGAGAATGTGCTGAGGGAGAAAAGGGGGAAGGGGCGCAGAGAAGATTACAGGTGGGAACAAAATGATGGGGTGCCAAGGTGGTGGAATACAAGATGTGAGGGCTTTGTGGGTGAAGATGCCTTCCATTGTATGGTGCTTGTCTAAGCCTAGAGAAGGCTGAAAGGTGAGTGCAAATGTATTTGAACTGGTGTCTTGAAGATCACTGATGGCTTCTGAGGCAGCAGGTCTGGTAGGATGGGCTGGAGGCCAGTTTCAGAGCAAGGAGACCTCAGTTTATGTGTCAGATGCAGGCCCTGGATGCAGGCATTCTTCCTTATAAAACTCCAGCCAAAGGACAGTAAAAGACTCTTGAAAGCTTTGCCCTCAGGATAAGGATGGTGGGAATGAAGCAGCAGCAGAAAGTGATGGACATACGATGCTGGAAACTAAAAAGCAAAAAGCAGCTACACACATAGGGACTACGGACAGTTTAGGAGGGTTGAGGACACTGGACTAATTGATTCATGCTGCAGAAGCCTTGAAATATGCAAAGCTGGGTATATCCAGCTACTGCCGAGGCTAGAGATTGAGGACAAAGCTGGAAACGTTATGTGTTGAAAATCTTTAAAAAGAGCTTCTTCTGCATTCCAGCTTGCCCTCAAGCCAACAGAGCACCTGAAGTCAGAGCACTCAGTGAACCTGGTTTACAGGACACTGTTAGCCTGGCTTCGACATGTCCCCCCACCTGACAAGGGCTGGAAGATCTAGAACCTGGAAGTTACAGGTTCTAGAGGCAGTACTTCAGGCAATGAACAGATCTTCCAGGCTCATAAAAATGCTGAAGCCTTGAAAAGGGGGTATACAGGGAACAGGGGGCTTTGGAAATGAAAATAGGAAAGCAGGAAAAAGTTAAACATCAAAAGAAGCTTTAAGAGATAAAGTGAATAATTTTCCAAGAATAATGAGAAAGGAGTCAAAGGACAGGCAAACTGGAGGCTCAGTCTGGGAGGCTCAGTGACCAGTGGATTCAGGACTGACAATAGAGGAGAAGACATTATCCACAAAAGAAATAATACATATATATTCAAGCATGTTGATGTCTGTTATCTGCCACAGTAAGAATGACATCAGTGCGAGCTTTCAAAGCACAAGGGAAATGGAGGAATTCATGAGTTGCCAAAGAAAAGGAAACATAAAGGTCACATACAAAGAATCAAGGGTCAGACATTTCATTCCTGTCCACAAAACTCTGAAAGCTAGAGGGAGGCAGAGAGACATCAGAGATCTGCATGAAAAGGGTTCCGAACTACAAACCAGCACACGGCTGAGCAGCACACAGCACCATAGCCAGGGTTCAAGAAAGGCGTGTTCAGGCTTACAGCTTTTCCTACACATGCATGTCTTAGGACATTCCTGGGGGGTGTGATTTGTGTGTTGAAGAGGTGAATTACAAGAGGAAGAAACACAGCTCAGAAAATGGGACTCCAGCACCTGAGAAAGACCAAAGGGTGATGGACTGGTGTAGTGGTGCAGAGCAGGCACCTGGTCACATCAGGAGGAGAAAGGGCCCTGTGTGAGAGAGATATCCCCAGAAGGGGACCGTTGTCTGTAGGTTACTAGACTAGTTGGGGTTGATTGGCAGGATACTAGCAGTTCTGTCAGAAAATCTGAGGAAGCGTTAGTAATTAATACAAATAAAGTGAAGGGTTACTTAAAAAAAGATATTTTTATGTGTGTCTGTGTATGCACATGTGAGTGCAGATGCTTGTGGAGACCAGGAGAGGGCATTAGATCCTCAGAACTGGAGTTAGAGGTGGTTTTGAGCCACCTAATGAAGGTTCTGAGAGCTGAACTCTGGTTCTTTGCAAGAGCAGCACTGAGCCATCTCTTCAGCTCCTGAAGTGGCTGCTATAGTAACCACCTTACTGTCTGTAATGTTTCCTATAGCTCAGATATCCACAGTCTCATCTTCTCTGAGAAAGAAGTTATTTGAGCTGGAGAGATGGCTTACTGTTTAAGATTGCTGGCTGTGCAAGCATGAGGACCCGCGTGCAGATCCCCAGAGCCCACATAAAAAGCCAGTTACTGTTTGTGACTCCAGTACTGTGTGGGACAGAGGAAGGAGAATTGTTAGGGCTTGCTGGCCACCAGGTTCAGGAAGAGAACCTATCTCAGAGGATTAAGACAGAGAGTTATAGAGCAGGACACCCGGCATTCTCCTCTGGCTTCCATGTACTCAGAACATATGCACATATCCACACGTGTGTGCATATACACAGTACAGTATATAGCACACTCATGCACATGTACATACACACATGCTAACACTTATATTATTTTAGGGAGAAGACATTGATAATTGCACAATCAGTACCTAATAAGTTTAAGATTTAAATGTGAAGCTGCTCATTCTGAATTCACTAGCTCTGCAGTTTGCTTTCATAATCAGCCATCTTTTATGTATACTGTTTAATAAATTCTCCTTCAGTCAGGTGTGGTGGCAGAACTCATAATCCCAGGACCTGGGAGGCTGAGATGGGAGGATTGAAAACTCCAGGTCATGAGGTGGATGTTGTGGTGCACACCTTTAATCCCAGCACTTAGGAGGCAGGGGCAGGCAGACAGCTGTGAGTTCTAGGCCAGCCTGGCCTACAGAGTGGATTCCAGGACAGCCAGGGCTACACAGAGAAACCCTGTCTTGAAATTCCAAAAGGAAAAAATAAATAAATAAATAAAAGGAAATTAAAGGCTAGCCTGAATTACAGAGTGAGATATTCTCTAAACAAGCAAGCTAACAAATTATTTCTGTGGCTTACTATAAAAAGAAAATGAATCAGGCTGGAGAACAAAGGTCCTAAGTTTAATTCCCAGCAACTGCATGGTGGCTCTGGTGCCCTCTTCTGGCCTGCAGCCATATGTGCAGGCATAACACTGTATACATAATAAATAAATCTTTTAAAAAATGAAAATGAAGTAATAATTCAGTTATAACCACATCAAAAAAGAAGGTTATACAAGAAGTTTATTATAATATACTACTGGACTCAAGTGTAAACAATGTTATATATTTAATAGACAGTAGGTTAGTGTTTGATAAAATGTTGGATCTAAACAAACTGGGAGACGGAAGGACCAGAAGGCTGTTGCTTTGAGTTGGTTAAAAGCCATCCAGGGACAGAGGACACAGTTTAGTGTTAGAGATCTTGCCTAGCGTGCTTAACAGCCTGGGTGCATCCCTCAGTTTTGAAAAATAAAAATGCAAATCTTTATCTCTCATCATGAAAAATAAATAGCATTAAACTGGTGATGAATGGACACTGATAAGAGCAAATGCAAGAAAAAACGAAGAGAGTGTTGAAATCAGTGCTCTAAGAGGTGGCCATGAGGAGGAGGGGGTCAGGACTCCTCAGACTGTGCCATGCTGTTTGGCTTTCCACACAATACACAAGTTAGGCAAGCTCTTTACCAGCTGAGCTACATCGCTCACCATTACTGAGCAGCATTTATAAAAACGTCAAAAGGGCTGGGTATGGTGAAGTACATCTTTAATCTCAATACATAGGAGGCAGAGGCAGGTGGATTTCTTTGAGTTCCTACATAGTGAGACCCTGTCTCAGGAAACAAACAAATGAGGTGATATTGGTGCCACAGACATACAGCTCTAAAAAAAGGGGTAATATCAAGAAAGTCACGAAGAGTCTTCTAGGGTAGTGTGGCCTGGGCTCACCGGCCAGCTCACAGCAAACACACACAGTTGGCTCCGCCAAGAGCGCGCAAACTCAAGGGGTGACTTCTGTGTGCTTCAGAGCAGAGACTTGAGGAGGTCAAGTTCTGGAAGAAAGAGTTAGATGACAAACTTGAGCAGCTCGTGCACCAAACAGATGACCTGCTCATCTACAAGATTCGCCTGGAGAAAGCCTTGGAGAGCTTTAAGGAGCCTCTGCACATCACCGAGAGGTGCCTGGCTTACAGGTTAGTCACCTGCAGCAGAGACTCAGTCAGGCAGCACCATCTGACTGCGCTAGACGTGGGTAGAGAGGGCAAACCGGCAGGTGCTCTGTTGCAGCTGAGGTGGGGCCCATCCTGCCCTGGTGTTTGTGGAAGGAACACCACATGAGTCTCATGACTAAACTCTGCTGTCTTTTCACCAACAATGTAAGTTAGAGCCCAGTTTTTTTGTGAGTGCCAAAGAATTACAAAGTTACAAAATTAATCATGAAATAGTTTCCTTATCTGTCACCTAAGAATGTTTTGAGATTTATTTGTTTTTATTATGTGTGTGTGTTGCCTACATGTGTATCTGTGTACAAGGTGTGTGCAGTGTCAGAAGAGTCCACAAGAGGGTGCCAGATCCCCTTGGGACCAGAGTTACAGGCATTTTTTTAGCCATCAAGTAGGTGCTGGAAGTTGAACCCAGTCTCTCTGGAAAAGCAGCCAGTTCTTTTAACTGCTGAGCCATCTCTCCAGCCCCCTTTCCCGTGATTTTTAAGTAGTTTAGAAATGTCCAGTGCCTATTGGCATGGAATGCTACAATATTAGGGCTCCAGGCTTTTTTGGGTTTTGTTGCGTCAAGGAACACAGGTTTTAATTTCTAGTTTACCTCATTATTTGAGAAGACAACCTAAGAGCCACACATTCTATTCCCCAGCAAATAGGAATAAGTAGAGTTTGGCATTCACCATTTCTCTGTACTTGTATCCCATTGGCCAGGACATAATCACACAACTACACCAGTAGAAACTGGGAAATGGTTGTCTTTAGTTGGGGCAGCCAGGTGCTCAGCTAAAGTGTCAGGGGTTCCGTTTTCAGTTAAGAGAGTGAGAAAGATCCCACTAAAGCATCTGGGAGACAAGACTGCTGGGACCCACAGAGCCCTCTGTTGTCCAGAAAGTGCATGGACACACTTCTGATGATCTGTAAACCATGATGCTGATTTCTAGACCTGTTTCCTAGTCTAGTTGGAGAGTTATGATGAACTAATGTGTGGCTTTATGCTTTAAAGGCAGGGTCTCACTTTATAGCTCAGGCTGGCCTAGAACAACTTACTACGCTACTTAGAAAAGTCTAGAACTCCACATGTTTCCGCCTCAGTCTCAATACTGCCATTTATGATTGGCTCTCAGTGGTGCTTTTGCTCCAGCAGAGGCCTTTCCAACCCAGCATATTGTCCATACTGACTTTTTCACTTTCATTTGTGAGATAGAGACTTGAGTAGCTCAGTCTAGCCTCCCATTAACTCTGTAGCTGATGATGATTTTGGATTCTCTTGGTCACATCTTCTCAGTGCTGGGGTTACCAGCAAGTAGCAACATATAGAGTTTACATGATCTGTCAGGGCTTCTTCCTGAGTGATAGGCAATCATTCGTCAGCATTCCCAGCCCCATTTTGTCCTTTGAATGAACTTGTCCAAATCTTGAGTTTTACAGGTCACCCCAGCCTGTAATCACCCAACCTTGTAATCACAGCCCTGAGTCCCAAAAGCTTCTAGGTATAGCTGAAAGTCCTTAGCTTAGCAGAGTTTGGCCCCAGTGAATTCTCCAGGCCCCGAAAGAGAGGAACTTGGGAGCACTGAGCCCTCTGGGGGTTCCCAAATACATTGTGCTTTTTCTCAGTAGAAGCCCAGTTCCCCCATGACCTTGCTCCCCCTGTGCAGCAAGCAGATAGCAGTTCCCAGATAGATTTAGAGAGCCTGTGAAGGCAAAGGTGGACAGTGACCCTAACCCTAATCCGTAGTTAGCCCATAAGCCTAAGGCTAACTATAAACAGAGGGTGCCGAATTGGCATGCACATACTGTGTATGTACTCAGGGCGGGAGCCCTGCTTTCTATTGTGTCCATTCCTTGGCACACCCTATGAAGTACTAATAGTTATTTACAGAAAGGGACATCAAGACCCAGATGTTACATTATACACCTCAGGCTCCACATGCAAGTAGTATCTGGCAGTGGGTGCTTTGGGGAAGTGGTGTAGCAGAAACACATCAGTGCCCTGCATGTGACATTGGCTGTTATTTCACTCCGGAGACTCATTTGTCCCATGTGCATTTTAAAAGGCTGTGTGGAAGGGTTGGGGGTGTAGTTCAGTGGTAGCAGAGTTAGCCAGTATGCTGCAGGGCCTGGGCTCCATTACAAGGGAATTGAATAAATTAAGAGGGAATGTTTACATTAAAACAAAACAAAACAGCACAGTGTGTGTCTCACAGTCAAAGCTCAGTGGTGTAACACCTGCATTGGTATTATTCGCTACTAACACCATAGTAGAACTTTTTTTCCTTCTTTCTGGATTCAATTTTTTTTGTCTAAAACCAAGACTAGGACCAAGGAAAGAAACGCCTGTCTTTGAGATTCTAGGTCGAAAGAGAGTTATTTGCAGTGAGTAGGTATGAAAGGGATGGCCAAATGAGCAGGAAGGGTCAGCTAGTGGGGCATGACTCAGGTTCCTGTACTCAAGAGTTGAAGCAGGAGGATGAAGAGACCAGCCTGGGATTCACAGGAAGACTTAAAAATCAACCAACTAGGCAGCCAGCAAGCCACCAGAACAAACACAAATCAAAGAAATCAAAGGGCAAGCGCAGTGTTCATGTGGGGTTTGAGGCCAGGTTTCTGCACGTGTTTTGTTTTGGCTATTTTGAAGAAGCACAGGCACAAAGTAGTGTCCCTCGGGGCTGCTCCTCCCCGCCAGGGAGAAGCGAGTGGGCATAGACCTGGTACACGATGTGGTGGAGCAGGAGCTGCTGAAGGAGGCCGAGATCATCCGCGGTGTCATGGCCCTGCTGAAGCGCACGCTGGAGGAGACGACGGAGCAGATTAGGTACCGCAAACCCCACCCGAATTCGTGGGAACCAGTGGGTCGCACTCCACAGTCTGCACCCCTAAGTGGACCGCTGGCGTGGAGTCTGAGTTCCTGGGGTGTGGGGGAAACTGGCGCCCCCTGGTGGCGGGCGGGTTGTGGCGGCATCTCACCAGAGTGACTCACTGGAGTCCATTGTGGTTAGGCTGTCCAGTCGGTACAGTTTATCAGAGAAGATTTCAGCTGAGGCTTGTTCTCTAACCATCAAATGGCATGTGTGTGCTTTGGGAGCGTGGGAGTGGGGCGCAAAGAGAGGCCATGCTGAAAGGACCTAGTTTCAGCTTGGTTTTCCAGGGCCTCTCATGATCCTTTCCCAATGGAGACACCCGGTTTGCCTTCTTCCTTCAGGCTGAACCGCTCTGCCAAGTACAATTTGGAAAAGGATTTGAAGGATAAGTTTACAGCCTTAACTATCGACGACATATGCTTCTCACTCAACAATAACTCACCAAATATCAAATATTCTGAGAATGTTGTGAGAATCGAGCCCAAGTGAGTCGGGGCCTGAGGCTGGTATAGGTGGTGCTGGGAGTATTCTGAATATCCTGGTCCGTTCCGTCTGATAGGGCCAGGAGATGTATGTTGTAGCCTCTTGGAGCAAGGAGGCTTGGGCAAGGCATCTGCTGAGCAGTTTTACCCTGCTCCTGCCCAGAGCCTTCTCTCATTTTAAGAAAGACTGGTACACAGTATGTCCAAAGAATTACAATGTATTCCTTCATCTATTTATAGTTTAACAAATGAAGATTGGTGACTGATAACTCCCACATCAGTCCTGTTCCAAGATTACCAGTTACACCTGCGCATTCAATACTTAGGTCCAATATGTGCCTTTTGTGTAACATCTAATTTATATTAAAAAACTTATGTATGTTTGTGTGTGGATGGGCGGGTGCACTGGTGCCCATGTAGAATCAGAGGGCAATTTGTGGGGATTGGACCTTCTGTCATGTGCCCCAGGATCCCACTCAGCTATTTCACTGGACCTTTAACTTGAATTTTTAATTAGTATTATACCAGTATTATATTGTACAGATAACTCATTCATATTTTTTAAATTAAATATACATACATAAAATACATACAGCAAATACTTATTACAAGGTTTAATGATTATTATTGTATTACTATCTTTTTTAATGTTTAAAAAATAGAAAGATAGATTGTTCCTCAAATTGGCTTTTCAGAATAATAAATGTTTCTTATTTCATGATCTTGGGTAGGTTGAGAGGCCAGACACTGCTTAGCTGGTGGCCTGGATCAGGATGTCCTTAGGTGGAAGTCAAACCGGGGCTGGGGCAGCACCCATGCGAAGGCTCAACTGGGGGGGGTTGGCTTCCAAGGTGACTGATGTGGGCCTCCGTTCCGAGCTTTATGAAGTTCTCCAAGCACAGTTTATGATGTGGAAGCAGTGTCTCCCAGGCAATGGAAGAGAGAGGCAGAGGTGGGAGGGTGTAAGAGAAACCACGGTGCTCTCTAACCTCCCAGCCTCAGACCTGGCATCCCATCTTTGGACTAGTGGGCAATAAGTTGGCAAATCTGTTTTCATCCTTAAGGCCAGAGAGACAGGGAGCTCTGAGGCCTAGTCAGAGGCTGCCTCTAGTCACAAAGTGGAGAATCTTCAGGCAGGCCTCCAGGATGGAGGTAAAGAACACCCTCCACCCTGCTGCCATAGAAACCTTTCTGCCTGACCCCTTCTTCCTCCTCCTCCTCCTCCTTCTCCTAGACAAAGCTTTTGAGTTAACCCAGGCTGGCCTCAAACTTGAGATTCTCCCGCCTCAGCCTTCCTCACTTCCTTCCTGCCTAATACTCTTTCTCCTCCCCCAAAGCAGACACTCTCTTGAAGTCTTCTAATAGTTCCTCATCAAACTAGCCATCTGTTCAGCTCCTGGCTTCCCCTCACTCAGTGCGCTAGGTTACAACGATTGTTGTGCTTGTAATTTGTATTGACACTAACTGTCTCCTGCTGTGTGAATTTGACTAAGTTCATTCTTTCTCTGAGCTTTTTTTCCTCCTCTGTAAAGTTGGACTCATAAAAGTAGCTTCGTAGGTTTCCTGGGGGGTGAAATGAGGTGATGAAATGAGATGATGCTGTGGTTAGGTGCCAGCTCAGTGTCTGGCACAGACATGGGAAGTTTCCAAAGATACTGCTGTTGGCAGACTGCCAGTGGCTCTGCATAACGGTGGAAAAACATCCCAGGTACTTGTGGGGTTGGAGGTAGCTTAGTTTCCAGGGATATTCAGGAGTTGCCCCTGCTACCCCAGACCTAGTGAGACACTTGTGTTTCAGCTCAGTGAGTCTGGAGGACTGGCTGGACTTCTCCAACGCCAACGTAGAGAAGGCAGATAAGCAGCGGAACAACTCGATGGCCCTGAAGACTCTGGTGGACCGCATCCTGTCCCAGACGGCCAATGACCTGCGCAGACAGTGCGATGTGGTAGACACAGCATTCGTAAATGGGCTGAAGGAGACCAAGGATGCCAGAAACAAACTGGCTGATCATCTGTCCAAGGTGAGGTCCCTGGGGACACACTGTATTCATGAGGTCTTTCCATGAACGCATAAACGTGTGTGTGTGTGTGTGTGTGTGTGTGTGTGTGTGTGTGTGTGTGTGTGCTGGGCCTGTGTCGACACTCGCTCTGCAGAGGACAGATGGGCAAGGAGACAGAGCCCAGAGGCGGGAGAATGGAGGCCGGGATCGAGCACAGCCTAAGGTCTTCCTCATGGAACATGCAGAGAAGGACCCTGAACTCATGTGAACTGAAGCACCCGCCCGCCTTCTCCAAATGTAGCTCCAGTTCCCTGGTCAACTACCCCTGCTGGTTACTCAGTAGTATCAAGTACCCCTGCTGATTATTCAGTGATATACTAGCAAATGGCTTCTAGGAGTCAAAAATAAAACATCTCTGAGGTGTAGATATTCCCACCATGGTCCATTTCACACTCCCTATTTAACAAAGAGCTGACAGAGTTACTGAAAGTTTAACCATCACAGCCCACAGGGTCCAGTTCCCACACACCTTCCTTCCTTTAGGACCTGGAGTCCTGAGCACACGTGGTCCATCAGTAGTCTGAGCTCAGAGACGGGGAACAGTAAAGTCTAGTGGGATAGGACTTCACCTTGAACTTAAAGGGAGACCCACATTAGAATGTGGCAGCAGTGAGCCGGAGGACTTTAAAAGGTCCTACTAGCTCCCAGCATCCCTCGGCCAAGCTGGTATCGTGGGGGTCATGCAAGGTCTGCAGCCGAGAGAAGCTGCAGCTTCCCAGCAGCCATGGCAGGAGGGATGGTGTATAACACAAGCCGTGTTCCTAACTGCATCTAAAAAGTAGCTGCTTCTAAGACGGTAAAAATAGGTAGGTGAAATTGATTTTTATAATATTTTACTTAACTTTCAATATAAAAATTATTTTCGCATGGTATCAGGTAGTTAATAACATATTTTATACTTTTATAATTAATTCTTTGGGACTGGGGAGGCGACTAATGGGGAGAAAGTGTTTGGTGTGCAAGCATAAGGGAGTGCCTGAGTCTGGAGCGCCAGCATCCATGTTAAAGGCAGGACCCGAAGCTCACACTGTGATGGATGCTAGTGCTGGGTCTGGGGTGTCGTGGAGACCAGAGCATCTGGAGGGCTCTGGGTTGGGGGTGTTATGGAGACCAGGGAATCTGGAGGGCTTGCTGGCCAGATAGTCTAACTGGAGTGGTGCAGTCCAGAGTCACTGAGAGACTCGGCTTTTTTTTTTTTTTTTTTTTTTTTTTTTTTTTTTTTTTTTTTTTTTTTTT
Organism: Sigmodon hispidus; assembly: GCA_004025045.1. Taxonomy (NCBI): domain Eukaryota; kingdom Metazoa; phylum Chordata; class Mammalia; order Rodentia; family Cricetidae; genus Sigmodon; species Sigmodon hispidus. The sequence goes on from PVIH01001902.1 coordinate 53,410, forward strand.
TTTTTTTTTTTTTTTTTTTTTAAAGTGGAGAGCAATAAGTAAATAGATCCTGCATTGACTTTTGATTTCCACACAGCACACATAGGCACGTGCACCTGTATATACATGTCTAACATGCACACACACATACACGCACACACACACACCCTTAAAATCTAATAATCATATACACACAGGACCCAGTGTGGTGGCATATGACATAAGTCCTAGTACTTGGGAGACAGAAACAAGCAGAGTTCTGTGAGTTTGAGGCCAGCCTGGTCTGAGACCCTGTTTCACAAAACAAACTTCTAACATATACAGTCTCTTAGTGTACTATAAATAAGTGGTTCAAGTTCAAGGTATTGAGAGTTTGTAGGCAACCATTTTTAGAGTTTCAAATGTCAAGATCCTAGAGACACAGCCACCTGAGTGCGGCTGAAGTTACTGGGCAGAAGAGTAAGTGATCGTGGACTTTGAGTGACTCTGGGGAACCACATCTGCCTTTGGAAGCCTTGGACTTCGGGCCCACAAGGAAGGGGCCCACTTGCCCTTCACTTGACAGGCCTGCCTGGTCAGAAAGGGACACTGTTCAACTCTCATTTTGTTTACGATGAGGCAGCTGTTTGTTTGGTGGGCAAAGCATGGTTTAAATACAATAGTATTTAAAATAATCAAATGCATAGGCTGGCAAATGTTTTTCTATAAAAAAATCTAATTGTAAATACCATAGGCATTATGGGCCAAGAGGCATCAATCAGTGGCATTTCATTGATGTTTATACAGCAAGGAAGACAGCAAACTTCCAAAGATTCTTCACTGACAGAGATTCAGTAGTATCAATAATCACAGTTTTAAACTGTGGTCTGGGATTCTGTTGCAAGGAGGGAGCACCTTGCTTTGTTCTGATGCCAAGTCATTGTTTCCTAGGAAATTCCTTGCAAGCATCCATTTGCTAAAGCTGATCTGTAATGAGCTGTTACACAATTCATCTAAAAATATCATTCAGATCCATACTGCCAGATAATGACAAAATATCTGAGCAAGTTATTTTAATTGACTGTGCTCATTTCTTAGGGAGTGCTTGTGGATTTCTCTCAGCTGTTTCTCCTAATATTTGCCTTTTAGCATGTAAATCCCTCAAGGTTGAGGGTCAGGTCGCTGCTCTTTCAATGAGCTATTAAGTGAATTCCTTTGGCTTGCTTTGAGGTTGGAACCCACTGCTGGGAGTTGGAAAACGTCATTGCAAATCTCCGCAGGGTGGAGTCGTCCTTTCTGCCTCCCTTTGATAGACTGAAGAGCTTGACAGGAACAGGCGCAGGGAGGGGCCGCATCCTTAGCTGGGTACCTTGGGCTGTCTTGCTTCAGATTTTTAGACCAGGCTCAAGGAGGGCTGTTTTTGCTGCTGCTTTGAAAGTTAATTTCCCCAAGCACTCAGCATTTATTAGCAATGGTTGAGGGTTCTTCTTATTCAGAAAAATTCCAGTCTTAGCCCTGGGCTAAAATAAGCCATAAGAAAATGTAGGCGTGACAAAGCCACTGAACCGCAGAGCTGTGGAGCACACAGAACCCCTGAGCTGTTTGTTTCCTAAAGAAACAGCTGGAGAGCTGATGAAGTTCACTGTCAAGTCTAAGAACTGATGCAGTTCACGAATGTAGCCAGTGCAGCATCACATGACAGAACCAAATGTTTTAAGCAAAGTACACTTAAAAATTAGTGTATATATGTGTGTGTGGCATATGTGTATGCATGTGTGTGGACATGTGGAGGTCAGAGGTTGACTCTGAGTGTCTTCTTCCCATCCCCTTGTACTTAACTTTTTGAGATCAAGTATCTCACTGAACCCACTGGCTGGTGAGCTCTGGGATCCTCTCGTCTCTGACCCCCAAGCCTCAGGCCTGGGGTCACATATGTGCTCTGCCACACCTGGCTTTTTACAAAGGTGAGCGATGGGGATCTGAACTCCGTTCCTCATGCTTGTATGTAGGCACTTCATGTGAGCCAGCCATCTCCCCAACCTTTACAAAGCACATCCTAATGAATAGTACAGCTACTAACCATAGGCTTTATATAACTTGCGTTTCACAGGTTCTGTAAGCTTGTTTAGCCCAGTCCATTTCCACTCAGCATGTGTTAGTATCAGACATCTTAGCAGATTCTACTTCAGGTTGTATTGAATTAGCAATTTCTGAAGTGTGTGTGTGTGTGTGTGTCTGTGTGTGTGTGTGTGTGTGTATGTATGTGTGTATCAGAGGTTAATGACAGATGCCTTCCTCTATTACTCTTACATTTTAAAAAATTTCATTTTACTTATTTATTTTTCCCCCAGAATTTATTTTTAAGTGCATTAGTGTTTTGCCTATATGTTTGTCTATGTGAGCGAGTCCATATCCCCTGGAACTGGAGTTACAGACAGTTGAGAGCTGCTATGTGGGTGCTGGGAATTGAACCCATATCCTCTGGAAGATCAGTCAGTGCACCTAACCACAGACCCATCTCCCCAGACCCTTATCTTTATTTTTATTGTTTTAAATTTATCTATTACTTTGTGTTCAGTCTCTAACTGAACCTGGAGCTTGCCAATTTGGTTAGACTGGCTGGATAGCTAGAAGCTCCAGGGAGCCCTCAGTCTGTGTGACCAGTCCCCAGTATTGGGGTTATAAAAGAACACCAGTACTCCCAGCTTTCATGTGGGTGATGTAGATCTGACCTCTGACCCTCATGCTTGCTAGCAAGTGCTTTATCACTGAGCCTCAGCCCATTTTCTCAACTTTTTGAAAATTGTCATATTGGGTAGAGTCTAATAGAGGCTGATCTTTGATCTCATCCAACTCAGCATTGTTGGCACTTCTCCAGTGAACAATGTTGAACAGAGAATGCCTGACAACTCATTACGAGAAAAGAAAAACCATACGAAACTGATTATTTGTTATACAAATATTGACTTTATTCTAGTCCCTGAACCATTTTTTGAGCAATAATTTCGCATAATGAATAATCTTGAACAAATTTCTGTTCTTTGGACATATTTCCTTTAGCGGCTGCCATCAAACATGATGCAATTAGCTGGGAATGGCTTCTCTGCTTGGCCAGTGTATGAGTGGCTTGGAGCCCTTGATTACAGCCTCATTTTCACTTTGAGACACTGCAATGATGAGAATCTTCTGATCATTGCTTTCCTGGAAGTTGAGAGTATTATAACTGATGCATTGTCTAAGGATGCCAGTGTATAGAGTTGTCATTCTGTGTCACTGTGTAGCACGTACATTGGTTCTTCTCCTAATCCTGAACACTGACAACCTCACCTGGCCTTTAGCACGCATCACTCAATTCCGGTTTTCTTGTTTTAACATGATGTGTACACAGTGTGCCTTGGTTTGAATATTTGTGTCTCTTTCAAAACTTATACTGAAACTCACTCCCCAAGAGGTAGGTCCTCTAGCAGACATTCCTCAGGACCCTCACAGAAGGAATGGATGGAGGTAGGCAGGCCTTCACCCTCTGCCTTCACCGTGGGTGGGCACAGCATCAAGGTGCTGTCTCAAAGTAGAGAGAGCTGTCTCTGCAGACACGGTACCTGCCTGCTTCTCGACTTTGAACTCTTCAGCCCAACTGTGAGAAATCAATTCCTGTTTCTTATCTATTTTCCAGTTCTTGGTATTTTGAAATACCAGTAGGAAGGGACAGAGGCACTGGTAACCAAACAATGAAATAAGATGTCACTGATGAGGGGTTGTCTGGAAAACCTTGAAGCTGTAACTGCCTAGCTGTGACTAACAGTGTCCTGGGTAACAGTGCAATGCAATGACAGTGTCACACACAATCTCTCAACACCTCTTAACTCTGTCCTTGTTCAAAAGTGGCCATAAACAAACCAGCAAGCATGACTGTATCTCAATATTGCTTTATTTATGGACTCTAAGAATGACAGTTTCTATAATTTTCAAACCATAGGTGTTCTGCTTTGGATTTTTACACCCACCTTTGTAAAAGTCCATTAAAATATAAAGCACTTCATAGAATGTAAGATCAATCATGAGGTAGGAGGAAAGATTTCAGAACATCCATCTGATAAATCAGAGAGGGATCTGTGCAGATACCCCACTAATACCTAACTCTCTACATGGTCTAAACACATGCAAAGATGCAATCCTCTTATGACATCAAGAATTTCAAATTAAAACGAAGAGAAGACCCCATGCACCTGCAGGAAATCCAAGATGATAGTATTGGACACTGGTGAGGTTGTTGGCCCGGGGCCTCTGTCTCACTCACAATCTGTGGGAATGCAAAAGGACCTGGTTCCTCACAAAACTGTTCACACCTTTACACAGTCAGTCTCATTCCTTGATAGTCGCCCCAATGAGACAGGAACTAGTCTAGTATCTATGTAGCAACTACTTTGCAGAAGAGCTAATTGTAACAAGTTTATATTCTCTGGACATTCCTTTCCTTGCTATAGTCAGACATGATTTAATTAGTTGGTGAATGGCTTCCCTTGCTCAGCTCTCAGTCCTGGGGACTTATTTGCTTGTAGCTTCATTTTTACTTTTTGTCTGAAAATTTAAAAAAAAAAACTATTAAAATATGCAATTAATTGATTTAGCCACAATCTTAAAATGGAATTTTTAACATTTTATTTACAGATAGGCTATAGATAACCTATATTTATTCATTTATTCTGTGTGTCTGTGTGCATCCATATGCATGTGTGCATGGAGGCCAGAGGATAAGATGCTGGAAGCCAGTTCCCTCCTGTGTATGTTCTGAAAATTGAACTCGGGTTGTCAGGTTTGAGTACAAATGCCTTAGCTCTCTGAGCTGCTTCACTGGCCCTGAAATTTTATTTTGGAGACAATATGAGAATATTTAAGAGGACATATGATTTATATTATTTTTTAAATTAGATTTTCAGAAGGTTTCTCTTATTAAGATATTTAAGTATCAAAATATGCATCAGTTTATAATTGCAGCTGTGAATAGACAAAGGGTTTTAGTTTAAAGTCAAAGAAACTGTTAATCATAAGGAAGTAAAAAGAAGTAACATTTGCTGAATTCAAAATAGTTATTTATTTTATGTGTGTGCGTGTCTTGCCTGCATATATGTCTATACTTAGTGCCTACAGAGGGCAGCAGAGGACATTGGATCTCTGGGAACTAAGAGTTACGGAGGTTGTGAATGGCCACGTGGATGCTGGGAACTGAACCCAGGTCCTGAGCAGCAAGTCCTCGTAATGGCCAAACTTCCCTCATATTTGCTAAATTTCAAGTAGTATTGAACTTCACTGTAAAGTGAAGTAAGGAATCCTTTTAACAGGTCACTTTTACTTTCATTCATGTGTACATGTGCCACATGCATATGAGTTGCCTGGGGATCCAGAGGAGGGCGTTGAATCAACTGGAGCTGGAGTTCCATAGTGTGAGCCCTGTGATGTGGGAGGGGGGGGGTGGGGGGGTGGGGTGGGAGTGCTGTGAGGGGGGGATGATCAACTTGAGTCCTCTGTAGAATCAGTAGATGCTCCTAACTACTTAAGCCGCCTCTCCAGTCTTGAACTTCACAAGCAGCTTAAGAAAATCTAAGTGTAGTGTATAGAATTTGTCTGGGTTCTGATCTTCATAAACCATCTTTTAAAACATAGATGAGCGGAAACCAGAAGGGCTGGTGGTTAAACGAGTTAGTAAGGGACTGTGTTCTCCGTGTGATAAGCATACTGGGTGTGCTATGTGAAAAGCAGAACCCTTTTGTTTGTGAACCATAGACTCAAATATTTGACATTGAAATGATATAATACCTGAGTTTTACTTTAAAATAATTAGGCTGCAGCCTGGTGGTAGTGTCAAATGCCTTAAATCAGAGCACTTTAGAGGCAGAGGCAGGTAGATCTCTGAGTTTGAGGCCAGCCTGGTCTAGAGAGTGGGTTCCAGGACAGCCAGAAGTACACAGAGAAACCCTATCTCAGAAAAAAAGCAAAATATAAATAAAATAAACCAAGTAGGCTAATGGGTAGGGCAGGAGTGGGAAGAGAGACATGTGGATGAAATAAGATTGGGTGTCTTTGTTTTGTTTTTGTTTTTGAGACAGGGTCTTACTGTGCATCCCTGGCCATCTTGGAACTCACTACATAGACCAGGCTGGTCTTGAACTCACAGAGATTCACCTGCCTCTGCCTCCTAAGTGCTGGGATTAAAGGCATGTGCTACCATGCTGAGCTAGGTTATCTATAGCCTATCTGTCTATGTATGTATGTATCTAAGTAAAAGAGGTTTATTAGTCTGCCTACCCTTTTAGTATGTGTAGAATTTTTCATGATGCAAAGTTAAAAAAAAAAAAAAACTCAAGAAAAACATTTTTCAGCAGTGCTAGGTATTGAGCCCAGGGCCCCAGCAAGTAAGTCTTCTGCATCAGTCTATATCTATAACCCTAATAAAATTCCAATTTAAAAAAACTAATAACTTACAAATGTTTTTCTGTGCATAAAGTCAATTTCAAAAATACTCGTGTAGGCTCTGGAGATATGTACTTTGTAACCATGTAGACAGGAGACCTTGAGTATGTGGGCTAATACAGCTGGCTGTATTAAGCTACCTTTCCATTGCTGTGATAAAACATCTGTACAAAAGTGACTCAGGGAAGAAAAGTGTTTATTTTTGCTTTCAGTTTTAAAGGATAAAGTCCCTCTTGTCAGGGAAGTCTTGGCTTGATAACATGATCAGGATGGGTCACATTTTTATCCACACACAGGAAGTAGAAAGAGGAAAACAGGAAATGGGGTGAGACCATGGACCCTCAAAGCCTGCCTCCAGCAAGGCTCTACCTACCAAAAGTTCTATAACCACCCAAACACTACCACCAGCCAGGGATCAAATGTTCACAGATATGAGTCTGTGAAGGACATTTTTCATTCAAACCATTTCAGTGGGCAAGCCTTTGCTGAGAGGCTTCTTCAGGGAACTGACACCATCTGTGTGGGTGATGAGGTAGGGGGCAGGGGTTTCATAAGGTTGGCCAAGAGCATCTCTGTTTTGACAACAAGTGTTTGGGGTTCTGTTGTAAATGGTTTTTGGCTTGGACTTTTGGGTCTAGACTAGAGGTTTGATTGGCAGTCTCACAGAATTATAGAATCACAGAATTACATAGGCGTTTATATTAATTTTATGTTGATTGGCCTAGGGCCTAGGGATATAGCTTGTTAACTTTTTACTCTTTTTTTTTTTTTTTTAAACTTTATTTATTTATTTATTTGCCTTGGTGTTTGCCTGGAACTGGAACTACAGACAGTTGTTAGCTGCCATGTGGGTGCTGGGAATCGAACCCGGGTCCTCTGGAAGAGCAGACGGTGCTCTTAACCGCTGAGCCATCTCTCCAGCCCCAACTTTTTACTCTTAAACTAACTTTTAAAAAATTTTTTTTTTAGTTATGTGGCTTAGTATTTTTTTTTAGAGTAGCAGTTCAGCTTTTTTTCTTCTGCGTCTGCCATCTCCTTGTCATGTCTCTGTCTCATTCCTGTGGCATTTCTGCCCTGCTCTGAGATGTCCCTAGAGTTTTCTTAGTCTGGTAGCCCCACCCACACTTCCTGTCTGCCTTCTGGTCAATCATCATTTTATTAAAGTAGTAGGAGGAACAAATATTTACAACATACCATAATCCCACTACAGGGTTCTGCTTAGGTGGAAATGTGAGGTTGGGTCACGAGAGCATATCGTTGATTTCCAAGGAGCACAGCTTTACCTACTCCAATTCCTTCTGTCAGGTTATGGAAGAGATTGCTTCCCAGGAGAAAAACATTGCCGTTCTTGAGAATGCCATCTCTGACCAAGAAGGACCCGCTAAGGTAGCGCACACTCGTCTGGAGACCAGGACGCATCGGCCTAATGTGGAACTGTGTCGCGATGTTGCTCAGTATCGGCTGATCAAGGAGGTTCAGGAGATCAACCATAATGTTGCCAGGTGGGCCAGCCCCTGCTGGGGTGTGACTTCAGACTGCACTGTAAATTGCAGAGGGGCAATTTACAATTAAAAAAGGGAGGGGCACAGCAGAGGGTGCTGTTGGCTCTGGGACATTGGAAAAATGTCCTTCCTAATAACCAGGCCTGATAACTCCTACTATCTGTCATCCATGAAGCAGATCTCAACCCCACGACATTTTGTTATAATGTCCAAATCTAGATGTTAGATGCTATCTGCCATTTTAAATATTGGCTTTTCTTTTTCATTGGTGAAAATAAAGCCCAGGGCCTTATGCTTGCTACGCAAGAACTCTGCCACTGAGCAGTGTCCCCAACTCTTGTTAGTTCTTGCTAAGTAGTTTGGGTTGCTCTCGGACTCTCTATGTAGCCTAGGCTGGCTTTTAAGTCATCATCCATCCCTTGAGTGCCGGGTTTACACGTGTATACCATCCAGCAAATGTGTCATAAGCCTGCCTGTGGCCGTCAGCCAGAAAGCACTGCCTTGAGAAGCAAGCAAGGGGGTGAGAACTATCAGTTTGACTGAGTATCTAAGCACATCCTCCTGACACCTGGCAAAAGCAGTGCAGAGCAAGTGATGAGTTCCCATGCTCTTCTCTGTCTTCCAGGTTAAAGGAAACCTTGGCCCAGGCTCAGATAGAGCTGAAGGCGCTCTACCGCAGGCAGCTGGCCCTGCAGGAGGAAATCCAGGTTAAGGAGAACACCATCTATATCGACGAGGTGCTGTGTATGGCCATGAGGGAGTCCATCCCCCCTCGAGATGGTGATGACCATGGGTCATGGGAGGGGGGCATCCGAGCGGAGGCCATCTGCTGTTAGGTGCTGTTAAGATCCTCATTAAACCATGTCATACATAGCAGTACTGCAGAACTCTTGTTTTGGGTGGGCAGAACTTTGGGCAGCCTGTCACAGCCTCTTGTCAGAACGTCTCAGTCTCTCTGGGGTCTGCGACCTGGGGACGAGGTTTTGTTCTGCTGTGGCTGTTGATGAGGTGGATATTTCACAATTCGACATCAACCATGGGGATCTGATAGGACTTGGAGGCAGGGGAGGGAGCTGTTAGAGATCCATTCGATTCACATGCCCAAGCCGGGTATTCTATTCGAGGCATACACTTCTTTTTCATAGAATGGGATGTGAACATTTCTCAGGGGCTTCCAAATCCACTTATCCTAGGAAGTAATGTAAAGGCTTAGATGTCCACTCTCATCTCCTGGAAAGTGCCACAGAAACAGATGAAAGAGAAAGTGGTTAGGGGCTCCCTTCTCTGAGTGAGTTGAAGGTAGATCAAGACAAGGGAACTCTCAACTGTCTGACTTCAGTCTGGGGGCAGGGAGTGTTGTAAACAAGCACACTCCCTGGTGTCTGTAGCTGTGAGGTCAGAGGAAATGTCCCTGACTAGGGGAAATTCCCAAGGGCGGCACTGGTGACCTGTGTCTGTTGTAGATTTGCAGGATTCCTCCACTCAGTGCAGCAGTTTCTAATGGACAGCTGAGAAAGAAAGACAGCCTCCTGGACTGGGTTGAGAAGGCAGTTCCCCGTCCAGCCTGCATCCTTCAGCGCCCCCATGTGGCAGAAAGAAGTCTTACTCTTTTATTTATTTATTCTTCCAGAAAGGAAACTCAAGTTTTGTGTTTGATTCCCGACTATTTAGTACTATTTAGTATGTTTTTTGTTTTGTTACATTTTTCATTCTTAAAATGAGTAGTAGTAAAGGAAAAGAAGACTCTAATTTATTCTACAGATTGGAATCTCTCAACAGTGGTGAAGAGTATAGGTGTCTGGGGGCAGGCAAGATGGATCTGGGGGGTAAAGTACCTGTGGCCAAGCCTGCAGATCTGAGTTTGATACCTGGACTCACAGGGTGAGAGAAGAGAACTAACCCCACAGTCATAGTCTAACTTCTAGTCTTGCTCCATGGCATTCTTGTCAAGTAGTGGGTATGGATGTAATAATAATAATAAAACAATTCATTTTAGAGAATAGGTGTGCATGCATGCATGCGTGCATGCATGTGTGTGTGTGTGTGTGTGTGTGTGTGTGTGTGTAGGAGGGGCTGAGAGGTAGCAAAGTGGGTAAAATGTGAGTACAAGGACCTGAATTTGGATTTCTAACACTCGTTAAAAAACAAACAAACAAACAAAATAACAACAACAACAACAAAACCAGACATGGCAGTGTGTGCCTGTAGTCTGTAATCTCAGTGCCGGGAGATGGAAACAGGGATTCTGGGGCTCACTGGTGAGTCAGTCTAGCCACACCAGAGAGCTCCAGATTCAGTGACAGACTCTCTCTCTCTCTCTTCCCACCAATCCACCCACCCATACCCTCAAATGTTAGGCACTAGCGATGTATCTCAGAAGTGTGGCTCCTGTAACACACAAACATGCATATACACAGGTAAGTTCCAGCATCAGGCATCCCTGATTGGGTCTCCGATGGTGGATGGGATGAGATAGCCTGGGTACAGGGCCTCAAGCCCAGCCTGCCTCAGAAGGAAGTGAATTCTCAGTAACTACAGGGCCATCTGAAATACCACTCTTCTGTTGCCACAGTTCTGGTGGATGGCACAGAAATAGCCTCAATTTTAAGAATAATTGTTTTCTTTCTGATTGCGTGTTGCACCCACAGTCCACATTGCTACATTATTACTGCAGCAATTGGACACCTCTTAAAGGTTCTGGTTAAGGTACTTTCCACATGGTTGCTATTTCTTTTCCAGGGGAGCTCTGCCTGTAGACGGCTGCCTCTGCTGAGCCACAGCCGCTGAGGAGCAGGTCCTTGTGACTGTCAGAGGGAAACTGGTCATGCATTCCTTCACCCGTCTCCTGGGAAGGGGTTACCTTCTCAGTGCCCATTCCACACACTGAGCTGCCTCTGACCCTCCATGGTACCAGGAACAACCTGGCTGATCCTCCTCCAGTGCCAATAAACAATAAAAGTCAGGCCAGACCAATAAAAAAGGTCACCCAACTTAGTGTTAGGCAGGCACTATCATTGTGGGAAATGTTATTTCACTTGTGACAGATCATTTATCAAAATATTAATATGAAATTCAAGAACATCACAATTCCAAGAGGACAAACTCGTCTCTGTTTACCTGTTTGCTGGCACTCGTTTGGAGTGCGGACATTTCACCAAGAGCTGCTCTAGGCCATTTCACAGGGGGGGCGGCTGCAGTAGCCATCTTGCTGTGAGTGGGGGTTCCCTCCTCCTCCATACAACCCAGCAGCCCCCAGCCTTCTCCTCTTTACTTCTCTCCACAGTTGACTGGGCCAGGAGTGGTTGCTAATGGAGGCTGGGTCAAGAAGGCCCTCTCTTGAGGAATTTGGATATGGGAAAGAAAGCCTCCGTTCCATCCGGCTGCTCTTTTGGGTAGAGGTTTTGGAGCGTGGATGACAGCTGTTGTCTGTTATGTGAACCGGAAACAGACAATGAGAGAGAAAAGGTGGCAGCCAGTGTACCGAGAGAAAGAGACAGGCGCAGACGCACTGCCCTACCTCTAGAGCTCTGCTGCTGCTGCTGCTGCTGGCAGCATTTGAGGCCCCTGTGTTCTGAGAGATCCCCAAATCACCTCATGTTGAGTACCCCTGTCCTCTCCATCAGTGACTTCCAGGGAGTTTTCATGACTCTGACACAAAGAACTGTCTCAGGCCATGGCTGCCTGACTTAGAGGAACAGCCTGGGAGGGTGGAGCATGGGCAAGGCCACTCTTGAATGCAATCTCAATAAATAGAGATTTTTACATTGGTGGAAATGGAGAGAATATTCGACATAGTGGTATAGCATGTGTAAAGCCAAAGGGTCAAAAGGAACTGAAACTTTTTTTTTAAAGGTATATTTGGTTCCCCAGGAAGCATTTTACAATCTCAAATCTAAACTAAGTAAGGCTTGTGATAGGCTTACATGTATATTGTTGGTAATGCATCCACTAACACCCATGGGATGCTTATTATATATGGTAGTACAATCTATGATTTCCATTTTATAGGTGGGAAAACTGAGACCTGGGAGGGTACCAAACATAGGCTTGATACTCAAGTGGGCTGCTGGCCCTTTAGAGCCATAGCAGAATTTAGTAGCAAGAACTGATGCTCAGTGGAAAGACTGCAACATGGTCAGTAATTGGCACATTGTGACTCAGGTGTCAGATTTAGAGTCTGAGTCTAAAGTTTCCAGATCAGACCTGAGACTAAGACTTTAATCCTGGGAAGTGACCTGATGCTTTAATATCTTAATCCTGGGGAGTCTATTTCCCAAGATGACTCAAACACCCTAAGTTTAAATTTGCCTTAAGTTTGGAAGGGGTTGGGTAACCACAGGCCCCAGGTGAGTGCAGAACAGTCTTTTGTGTGGAGGAGCCACAATCAGTGACAGCTTTCCCAATGCTGAAGACAAGTGTTAGGGTAAACTACCATCTCTGTTGTGTGAGTCGGCTGCTTTGTGGGTTTTCTGATTACCTCAAATCTTGATGTATTTGGCTGTGGCTTGATACACACACCCTATCCACACAGTTCCTCCCCTGCTTTGCACAGATCAGCTGTGCACAGAGCCCAGAGACAGAGGACACAGATCCTGTTGTTGGCTGCACAGCCCAACAGTCATGCATACTCACAGGTCTCCCTTGCAGGCAGTGGTACTATGAGACTCAGATCTGACCAAGGGGATGACGGAAGAGGCTGGCTTGGGATTCTAGAGAAGACCAACTCTTCATGTCCCCTTCCTTGCCTTGACAGTGGTGGACATGTAAGGCTACTGAAGTCTCCAGAAGCCACAGGGAAAGCTCAGAAGCAGAGACTAGAAATACTAACGGGAGCCCAAAGCAAAGGAGCAGCTAACTAACTCCAGCCTATGTGCTTAGAGCACAGATAGTCTGTTTACTGTAGATGGCATGTGACCACACTGATCACCCCATCTCAGATGCAAGGTGTGGACCCCAAACCAACCATCTATCCAGTTATCCCAGAAATACTTGACACATCAGAGGTTATGGGAAAGAATGCTGCAGCCAAATTTGTCAAGTTTCAGGCAGACTTCCCGAGGCTGAACAGGAAATCTGGGAAGAGAGCCTGCCCAAGGCCTCATCCAATCTACTCATTGTCCAGAGGGGAACCCAAGGCCTGACGCAGGTCACCCTCTGGTGACCCAGTGAGTTCCATTACAGGACAGGAGTGTGCATGGCAGGACATGGGTCAGGCCAAAGGAGGGAAGACAAGCTCATTTTCTGTGAAGAGCTTCAATCTGTAGCCTTACACGTCATGATGCATTTTTCCAAATATCCCAAACAAGGAACCTAAGACAAGAGCACAGCTGCTGACATCCTGTCCTGATGGATTGGTGGTGGTGGGTTGAGGCTTAGGCTTCCAGATCCTGAAATCAATATTCCTGACCCCCAAAATATATTTCACTTGAAAATTTTTTGTAAATGTTGGTATGCATTTTTAAAAATGTAAGCATCAGAAAGATGCTCCTTGATGCTCTTGAAGCCTTAGGGAAGGGTATGTGTTGTGTATGTGTGTGTGTGTGTGTGTGTGTTGGGAAAGGCAAACACAGAGGTGACATATTGTGAGTGCCTGAAGAACAGCTCCTCTGGATTTCTTAGTAGACAACCAATATCTAGAGAAAAGGATAAGGGTAATACAAACCAAAACCAAAGAGAAGGGTCAAACTGTGTAGAGCACAGCAAAGTTCAAGCCAGGTTCTGGCTGACACATGGGGCTGGAAGTTTTGAAAGGTAGCAGAGAGATGTGTGGGGTCTTCAACCTATTGCCCCCAAGGGTAATGAGCTTTAGCCAATCAGAAATTGTGGGTGGGCCCAGAGGTCAGGGCAGGTCCTCTGCCTCTCTAGCCTCTCACGGCTGTCTACACCATCTTCCACCTGCTCAGCAAGGGAGAGCAAGGAAGCTTGGGGAATTTCTTCTTGATGTCCTCAACAGCCAAGAAAGAAAATTTGTCCTTCAGGGTCCCTTCCCTTGATTTTAGGGAAAAGAAGGTGTGACCTCTAAATGTGCAATATGGTGTGGTGTATCATGTTCACTTGTGGTATCTTGCCTTGGAGAATTGCAGAGATGGCCAGATGGTAGGACAGAGGTCATGGCACAGAGTAGCAAGCCCTAAGAGCCTGAAGGGCTAAGGAGCCCTGGGTGGCTGATTTTGCTGGGAGGGTCAACAATATTGAATGATGTAACCAGCTCAGGTGCAGCCGACCTCTGGAATCTTGGCTTAGTCAAGGCCCTATACATACAGTGCTCCATAGAGATTCCAAAAAATAACCTCACTGAAGATGTTTTGGCTGGAAGCTTACTTAGGGTCTGGAAGGATGTTCATGTTAAGACATGAAGCTTCACCCTAGTCATTAAACAGTCGACATGACTGGGAACTATTAGTGTTGACATCACCCATTATCCAACTTGTAGTAGAAGTTTTTGGCTGGCCTAGCCCCACCACCCAGGGACACCATTTTTAGTAGAGGTTTTTGGCCTGACCTAGCCTCATGGTCTGGACTTGCCTGTTGCTGTTTAGCCCTTTAAAAATGACTCAGACACTTATATGTTGTTTGGTCTATGGCTCAGGTATATTGTTAGATAGCCTTCACATCTTTTTTTTTTTTTTTTTTTTATTTTTATTTTTTTTTTTCTTTATTTTTTTTCCCGACCCTGAACAGGGCTAGTTGGATGGGAAGTGTAACACCGTGGAGCCTTCACATCTTAATTTAACTTAGCTTTATTAATCTGTCTTGTCTCATGCCTATGGCTTATTTATTTTTTTATATCTTGTTTTTAGGGCATCTAGGTTGCATCTCTTGTGACTCTGTCCTCTTTTTTCTGTATGCTTGGATTTCTTGCCTGCTTTTAAGATGCCCTACCATAGGCCAAAACAGTCCCTTTATTAACCAATAATGTTTACAGCATACAGAAAGACATACCACACCACCAACTGATGGACATTTTTAATCATAACAACCATTTGTATTCAGCATTGTCCTGCCTTTCTGAGTCTGTGTTTCTATGAGGCTGTTTATTTTTCAGCCACTGGCAGCCCCTGACAGACTTGTGAGAGCCCTACAAGTTCTGTTGGGGACACAGAGGGAGAAAAAGGATTGAATACATTCCCTCGGGATAGTGTTGGCGGAAAAAGCATGCATACTTGAGGTCATCTCTGTTTTTTCACTCTACTGTTTAGTAACTTCTGGGAGGGGGTAGGTGAGTCTCCCTATGCAGCTGACTTTCCTTCACTTGTGTATGAAGAAGGACATTGAGTATCTATAAAAGAATCAGGGGAAGGGATTTGTGAGGCTTTGTCTCACTGAAATGCCTTTCTTACATTACTAGTCCCTGATGGAATCCTACAGAATGCTCTTGTAGAAACTGATCACACTATCACATCAGGCTCATAAACTCTGTGCTCCAAATAGATGCTTTAAAAGGATTCTAGGAAAGGCAGAGGCAAATAGAGACGGGATGGTGGGTATCAAAATATGATTAGATAAGATATATGTCTCACATGATCTTCTACAATGAGATGAGATGGTGAGGTGCTGGTCTATAGTAACTGATCAGATATTTGTTGGAAGAATGAGAAATAAGAGCATGGTAATGCTTTGTGTTCTGATGTGGTTTACACATACTATGCACAAGGACACTCTGCGTCCCATAAACATGGATGATGGTAAGTCAGCTAAGGAAGAAAAGAGTGTAGCTATAAGCAGTAAAAATATCATAAAGGTGCAGTCACATTTTTAATTTTACTCAGAATATTGGGCTTGAAAGAGTTTCATTGCTTAAACCAAAGGTCTTGAGACCAAGGGTTTGTTTGGAGATTTTAGATGCCATAGGTAAAGAACTGGGCTCTTGAACAAGTTCCTGCTGCAATGGTATCAGGGAACAAAACACAACAGGAAAAAAATCCCACTGGACTTGGAGCTAAGAACATTATGCCGTGTTTGTTTCTGAAACTCACTGTAGTAGTCAGTCTGGCTTTGAACTCATGAAACCCTCCTGTCCCAGCCTCTCGAGTGCTGGGATAACAGGAGTTCACCACCATTCCTCACTTAATGATTTTTTCCCCTTGTGCTGAGGATAGAACCCAGGGCCTCATGCACACCAAATATGTGCTTTACCTCTGAGCTATAACCCCAGCCCTGACCCAAGTTAAGAACATTTTAATCACAAGACTTTGGAAAAGGAAAGCATGAACTGTTTGCACTGTGATTGCACTGGCTAGAGACAAAGGATAACCTGAGGAGGGGCAGGCTGAGGACAGGGAGAAGCCCTTTGTCTTCTAGGAACCATTTGGGGGGGGGTTGGCAGCTTCAGTTGTATTGTTTTTGTTTTCAAGACAGCTCTGTCTTGGAACTCAATTTGTAGACCAGGCTAGCCTTGAACTCACAAGAGATCCGCTTGCCTCTGCCTCCCGAGTGCTGGGATTAAAGGCATGTGCTACCATTGCCTGGCCAGTTTGGAGTTTTAAAGCTAAGGCTTTACCATACATTCCAGTATGGGAAACTGTCTCCACTGGTTTAGACACAAACGCTCCTGAAATAATTTTCCTTAATTCATTTTCCATTTTCTAGCCCTTGTAATGAAGATATTTTAACACTTAAAAAAAAAGTAGGTGGATGTTTTGCTTGAATGAATGTCTGTGCACCACATGTGTCTGGCACCCGAGGAGGCCAGAAGATGGCACCAGATGGAATCATGTAGCAGAGCTTCCATGTAGATACTGGGAACTGAACCTGGTCCTCCAGAGGAACATTCAGTACGCATAACTGCTGAGTCATTTCTCCAGTCCCAATATCTTAATATCTCAAAGTGTTTTATATCTTACACAGTAGCATGTCCAGGCTAAGCACACATGTCGAGGCACATAAATTTCCACGGATCGCTTCTTCAGCAATTGAATGACAGGCTGTGGGGGTATTGCTCTGGGGTTGGATTAGGTCTGATACTTCCAGCACTTTCTAAATGACTTGACTAGTTTCTCCTCTCTGGGGTTGTATTGAGAGTGGGACTACTGTGTGGATTCATTCTTCACAGGCAATCATTGTCTGTCTATCAGGAGCTGTACTGGGGGAAGGGAGAGGGGGTGGAGCCTTCCCATTTTATTGCTTACCTAAAACAGAGAGATCTGGGCTCTAAATCTGGAAACTACTGTACTGGGTCTGCCACCAACAGGCTGGTGACTGTGGGTAGGACATCTTCTTTTCCTGATTGATCAAGCAATAGAAAAGTGAGCACTTATTGAAAATCTATAAGCCAGGTTCATGTATTATATTTGTTTAATCTAGAAGTTGACACACAATGATTGGCAGGTCAGGTCTCACACCTGTGTTCCTTGGCTTCCAAGGCCAGGTGTTTGGGGGCAATGTGGCTGCTCATGTGCATGCTCAGCACCACAGATCTGAGTCCCAAGATTTGCATTCTAAGAATCTTAGGGATATGGGATTTCTTGGCTCCTCTGACTTTACAAATACCTAAAACTAAGGCTTAAAAAGGGTGAACAACTTATTCAGGGTCATATAAATGAGTGCCCTAAACCCTTCCACAGGGGTTGTCTAAGACTACAAGCAAATATTAGATCTGTCTGCCAAATGGCCAGCTTTCCAGCTGAAAGTTCCCTCTAACCCCAGAGCCACACAGGGCACTTGCTCCTCCAGTCATTTCAGTTTCGTCATATTATGATGCTGTAAGGTATATTTTCTCATTAGACCTGGGAACATCCTGCAGTGGGAGCCCCTGTCTCCATCAGTATCATCTTTTCTGAGGGGCACTGCTGCTCTCATTCATCATATCTAGGCAACATTCATCATCTCTATGCTCATCAATAGGTGACTGAATAAGGAAAATGTGGCTTAGTTACGGTTACTATCTCTGTGGTGAAGCATTGTGACCATAATCAACTTAGGGCAGAAAGGGCTTGTTTTGCTCACAGTTCCATATCACTGTTCATCATCAAAAGAGGTCAGGACAAGAAGGAACCTGAGGCAGCGGCTGTGGAGGGGTGCTGCTTACTGGCTTGCTCAGCTTGCTTTCTTTTTCTTTTTCTTTCTTTTTTTTTTTTTACATTTTTAATTAAACTTTTCCATTTATTTTACATACCAACCACAGTTTCTTCTCCCTCGTCTCTTCCCCTTCTCTCCCCTCCTCCAGTGTATTCTATGTATTCCCCTCCCAATTCATTCCTCTATTCAGAAAGAGATAGGCAGCATGGTCAACAAAGCATGCCATTATGTTGAGGCAGGACCAAGCTTTTACCTGCATCAAGGCTGGGCAAGGCATCCCTGTATGGGGAATAGATCCCTGGAAGCCAGCTCATGGGCCAGGGACAGGTCCTGATTCCACTGCTAGGGGCCCCACAGATAGACCAAGCTACACAACTGTCACCCACATTCAGAGGGCCTAGACTGGTCCCGTACTTCTTTTTTTTTTTTTAGTACTTCTTTAATTATTATTTTAACATTAGTGTTTTCCCTACATGTGTGTCTGTGTGAGAGTGTCAAGTCTCCAGGAACTGGAGTTATAGACAGTTGTTAGCTGCCATGTGGATGCTGGGAATTGAACTCAGGTCCTCTGCAAGAACAGTCAGTGCTCTTAAATACTGAGCCAAATCTTCAGCCCCTAGTTCTATGCTTTCTAATATAACCCAGCTAACCAGCCCAGGGATGACACTACACACCGTCTGGGCCCTTTAATCACTAATTAAGAAAATGCCTTACAGCCTGACATCATGTAGGAATTTTCTCAATGGAGACTTTGTCCTTTCTGATGACATTAGCTTGCCTCAAGTTGACATTAAACTAGCCATGACAAACTCATATATACAAAGCAACTTTATTTAGCTATAATGAAAACGAAATGACACTATGAAATTTGCAGGAAAAGTAACAAATCTAGAGAGTATAATACTCAGACTGATTGAAGCCACATGCTCTCACATGTGGATCTGAGCCTGTAATGTGTACATGTGTATACGTAAATGAAGGTAAATGTGGGTCAAACTTAAAGTGTTAGAAAAGAGACCAAGAGAGAGTAAACATAGACAAACGAGGATGTATGGAGATGAGGATGAGAGGTCAGAACCAAAAGGACACATGATTTAAGAAGAGAGACTGGAGGGATTTACAGGGGGATGGGGAATGCGAGGGAGAGGAAGAAGGCGAATTACCAAACATTTTGTTCGTTATGTTATGTTAATTCTATAATGACATCTAAGATTTGATAGATCAGTTTAAAAAAATGAAGAATCGGGGCTGGAGAGATGGCTCAGAGGTTAAGAGCACTGACTGTTCTTCAGAGGACCTGAGTTCAATTCCCAGCAAAACCACATGGTGGCTCACAACCATCTATAGTGAGATCTGGCGCCCTCTTCTGTATACTGTATACATAATAAATAAATCTTTTTTAAAAAATGAAGCTTTAAAAGACAAAAGGAACAGAAGAAACACTGGTGACCCAGTCCCAGGACCCAGAGGTCACTCATGTTCTAGATCATGTTCTTAGTTGACAAAAAATGGCATTGTCATTGCAGAAAAGTTGAAGAATAAAGGAAAACACAAAAAAACCTGCCGAAATTCTTCCAATCAATTTTTGTTATGTCTCATAGATTTTAAAAATATCTTTAAATGTGTTTTATATGGTAGCTATAA
This sequence comes from Sigmodon hispidus, assembly GCA_004025045.1. Lineage (NCBI taxonomy): Eukaryota > Metazoa > Chordata > Mammalia > Rodentia > Cricetidae > Sigmodon > Sigmodon hispidus. The sequence goes on from PVIH01001902.1 coordinate 72,999, forward strand.
TTCTAAATACAGAGTTTTGTGGATTTTTCCTTTCTTAACACAACATCAGGACAAACTACATGACAGATTCATTATAAAAATGGGTGTAAATGCCACGTCTAGTCTGTCTTCACACCTGAGGACTTGAGTGTCCACAGCAGGCTGAACATGACATCACCTGAATAGAAAACTAAAAGGAGACGGACCAAGCCGAGGCAGGAGTCTCTTACTGGGCTGATAACCCAGCATTTGCATTCCCTCTGTGAGCAGTTTTTCCTGAATGGTCCTGTTTCATCCAAGGACATATGATGGGTTCCATTTGTGTGTGATGAGGCTCAGAAGCCTCAGAGTCAGGAGGCTCTGACATGAAGGTCAGCCAGGATACAAAGCATTTTCTTCTTGCTGTTGTTCTGTTTTTCTAGGGCTTCTCTGGCTATCCTGGAACTCACTCCGGGATGACCTCAAACTCAGACATTAAACTGCTTCTCCCTCCCACATGGTAAGATTAAAGGCGTGCATTACCACCACCTGGCTATAAAGCATTTCCAAATGGGTAAAGTTGGTTGGTAGAAGGTGTGTTCACTGGCTGGTCAGACTTCATTAGTAGATATCTACTTTGAGTTTGCTGAGGCTGAGTGGGAATGTCTAAAACCAAACCAGGCCAACCAACCAAAACAGAACAAAAGCTATACCAAACTACACTTTGATGACAAAGAGAAATGAGTCGGGATTGTTGGTCAAGAGAGCACTTTACAGACACTTGGGGCCTTGCCAACACCAGCGGTCCAGCCTCTGTCAGGCTGTCCATGATGGTATGGAACTGGGAAAGGGAGAGAGAGAGGGAGAGAGAGAAAGAGAGAGAGAGAGAGAGAGAGAGAGAGAGAGAGAGAGAGAGAGAGAGAAAGGGATGAGGGCATGGGAGTCCCAAATGAGAACCGTGTTTTTAGGCTCAAAGTGAATCTAGATGCCTTCTTCTGGAGAGCGCTCTTTACATCATGGGATAGGCGATGACAAAATAGTTAAGCTCTGTATCGATCAGCTTTCTGTATCTCCTGTAAATTTCCCGTAGGGTCCTGTCCTCTTCATTTGTCTCATATCGGTTTGTATAAATTCTCACCTGTGCCGATAAAGAAACACAACACACCACATTACACACACACACACACACACACACACACACACACACACAGTGACTACATCACTTAAGACCTGACAACCATCCAAATGTGTCTACACACACAAATTAAAGGTTGAATCACAAAAAGACTAAATACAATTTCCCTTGGTATCCATGAGCAATCAATTCCAGGACCTCTTTTGGAATCCAAGATGCATGCATGGATGCTCAAGTCCCTTAGGTAAAATGGAACAGCATGCATAAGTTATCTCTGGCTTGCTCACAATACCTACTATAATATGAATGCTATGCTTAGGAAATAGCATCAAAAATAGACATCTTCAGTAAAGACATGTAGTTGGCTGGTCTCGTGGATGTAGAACTATGGGAGATAGAGCAGAAGAGACTTCTAGGTCTTGTCTATGGGGCTGGATGTCTCCCAAGGACAGATTCAGAGGCAGTGCCTGTCTCATCTCTGTCTCCTGTCCCAATTTCCAACCTACATCAGGGCAGAAGTGCCAAGTCTAGATGTCCCTGCTTGGACCCATGCCAGCAGCTGGGGGTCCTTACCTTTAGTGTGCGCAGGGAGCACTGCCCCTCCTCCTGGCTCTTCAGGATCCGTTCCACAAACTTAACATCCAGGAAAGCCCAGATCTTGAAGTAAAACAGCTTTCGGCAGGCCAGGATGAGGAGATGTAGCTGTTCGTCTAGGGACTCATGATTGTTGTTGAACTCGAACGTTAACTTCTAGAAAAGCAGCAGAGAAGGGGGGGTGGACAGAAGGGGTCAGAGGTGCTGGAAATGCCCAGAATGTTGGAGATCTTTTTGCCAAGTTTGGTTCTCATCCCCGGCTTATTGCTGGCCACAGGAACCACTGGACTGCTTGTCTACTGCTATGAGCCAGTGGGAAGAGGCTGCCTGTTGCCAGCAAGGCGGCACCTGGCTCAGGCTTCACAGCTCTACAATAAGGGTGAAGGTTTTCAGCCAGCCAGGAAGTTCCCTGAGTCCCGTGTGCAGGGAGTGAACAGTGTGGTCTTGCCAGGAGTGTGTGTGAGGCTTGGGAGTGAGCTTCCTAACATCTAGAACTTTTACAAAGAATTACTGAGCATGTAGAAGCCTAGCTGAGAACAGGGCAGGCTTTGCTGTGAGCAGTAATTCCTCATAAGCTCTTGGGGGCCTCACTTGCCAGTTACCTGCAGCGTGTTCCGGAAGGTTGGCAGGAGGTCCATCAGAGTGGGCCTCATGGACCAGTCTGGGTCACTAAAATAGCAACTTCTTAGGCTGATGCTCCTGACTGGAATCTCCTGTAGTAAGATCCGGGCCAGGCGCTCATACTTCATAACTCGCTCGAAGAAGAAGTTTACCTTCAGGTTGCTGGCCTGCCTGGCCAGCTTGGCCCAGGACATGCCCCAAACTACCTGGCCATGGGGGTCATGAACGTGGCATTTGATGTTCATGGTCCGGAGGGTACCAGCATTGTTGTCACTCAAGGTCTCCAGCAGCTCGTCAGAGATACAGTTGTAGTTGAGTGTTAGGAATGTCAGGTTGCGGAATGTGGCCATGGCCTTGTTGAACTGGGAGCTGCCATAGACAGCCAAATGATGGCTGAAGAAGTCCTCAATGTTGAGGTCCGAGGTCAAGTTCTCATTCCGAAGGTAGCTCAGGGAATTGAGGATGTGGCAGCCTTGCTCAACCGTCAGCCGAGCCCCTTTCAGGCTAAGATGGTCCAGGTGTTTGCCCATTTTCTTTAAGAAAAAACTCAAGCTCTTGATGAGTGATCCTCTGATGCTGTTTCTCCAGACCAGTCGGTCCAGCTCCAGGTGCTGAATAGAGAGTGACTTCAGACGGTTGTTACTCTTGCCAAGGCACGACAGGAGCCCTCGCATGGTCACCTGGAACTTCTTGGTCAACACGGCATTGTAAGGGTTTAGGAACTTGATTTCCAAGTGTTCCAGGTAGCGACCGAATTTCTTAACATACCAGAGGGCTGACTCAAATTCGGATGCATGTACCCTAGATGGCCTCCCGCTGAACGTGATGGTCCTGTATCGCCAGAGGTCAGCTGAGTACATCATCTGGTTCCATTTTCTGCAGACCAGGGCAGCTCTGGACCTGTCCCTGTCTCCCAGCCACCAGAAAATACGTCGCAGGCAAACATCTGGCAGAGTGGCCCAGCAGCTCTGCTCTTGGGGCTGGCTCACCTCACCTTCTTCGTCCATCAAAGGACCCAGATGTACAGTGTAGTGGTGTGGTGAGCAGGTCTTCCCAAAATGAGGAAAGAAATGCAATCACGTGTTCTCTGAGAGGGTTAAAAAAAAAGACTGTTACCTGCCAAGCAGAAATCAAACTCAGTTGAACAAACCTTCTCTGTGGACTGTATCAGGCATGTGCCAGATGTAGGTGGCTCATTGGTGAATACAGGTCATACCCTACACCTGTGAGGACTGCATAGTTCATCCAGGGTCACAGACCAGCACCCAACTTCAGCACAATGAGAGGCTGCCTGTGGTACATATTCCTGTAATCCCAGGACTCAGGAGGCTAAGGCAGAAGGAACATAAGCTCAAGGCTAGCCTGGGCAACACAGCAAGTCCCGGTCACTCTGGACTATGTAGCAAGACTCTGTCTCCTATAAAACAAAGCACCTAGTGAATGTTAGCACAGCACAGCACAGCAAGAGAAATGAGGAGACTCAGGCATGCTCGTGATGGGGAGGGGTAAGCACAAATAAGAAGTGACTGGTTTCCATGTAAGGGGCAAGTGCTGAGGACTGCTCAGAGGATGTGATCTCTGAGTTAAGTTTTGAATGATGAGTAGGAGTTGCAAGGCAGATCAGGCTAGCTCAGGGCAGAGGAAAAGCTGATTGTATCACAGGCAGAGGGAATAGCATGTGTGAAGCCACAGAAGTGATGCACACATACTGATCCGGGTAACAATTGCTTTCATATCATGAACTTGTAAATTCTACTTAACAAAGCAAATAATCAAACGTAACTGATTGGTGGTAAACACTGTCCAAGGTTATGAGCCTCTACCAGGGACAGTGTGGATCAAGAGGTCAAAAGGTAACAATGAAAAATGGAAAAATATAACAAATAACAACAACAACAAAAGCTGGTGCTTGGTAATAGAGTGTTTGTCTGGCACACTTGAAGCTCAGGGTTTGATCCCTGGCACTGCATAAACTGGCCATGTGGTCCTTCCCAGAATGGTGTGTGTGTGTGTGTGTGTGTGTGTGTGTGTGTGTGTGTGTGTGTGTGCTGGGTAAGAGAGTGTTACTAATCAAACCCAGGCAAAGTCACAGGCTAGAAGAAATTGTTAGTGGGCTGCAGAGCTATGGACATGTGTGCCCATGTGCTGTGATGTATGTGTGTGGAGGGCAGAGGGACAGCCTCTGGCACAGGCTTTCACATTCCACTTTTTTTGAAACACAGTCTTTTGTGTGTGTGTGTGTGTGTGTGTTTTTTTTTTCCCCATACAATTTCTCTCTTATTGTAGCCTGGATTACAACTACAACTTTATGTGAGTCCTGGGGATGGATTTGAACTCATGTTCCCACACCTGCATGGTCAGTGCCTTACTCACTGAGCCTTTTCCTGTTCCTGAGTTAATAGACTTCACCCTCAAGGATTCCCTAAATACCAAATATTAAATGGCATTCCCCTTGGTAATGGGATTTAGTACCCTGCCAATTGCTTCTGTGATCTTAATTTTTTCGTGTCTCAGTGTCTAGTCTGTTAATAGGAATTCCGTTCTCCTAGTTTTGGGAAATTTAAATGAGCTAATGCGGGAAATCCACCTGGGAGGTAGAAAGGGCTCTAAGCTCTGGCTGCCATTAAGTTGGGACCAAGGTACTTCTGCATTTTTTTCTATGAAAATGGAAACACACTCATTTGTAAATAGAGAACCTGCGGAGGGTATTGGGAGGTTAATAAAGTTTCCTAGTCAGACGATGTTCTAAGTGTATGGGTGTGGGATTCGAACCTATGCTAGTATTCCCAAACCTGGGCTTGGTTCACCATAATATGACACAGCTGCCAACCAGCGAGGGAAACTTAAGGTTGTCCCGTCACCAGGGCGGCGCGCCCCTCCCACGCGGGCCTCGCGGCTGCGCGGGACCACAGCTGCCCGCCGGGTGCATGGGTGCCTCGGGCCGCCCGTTACCGGCTCGCTGCGCCCCGCTCGGGCTGCAGGGACGCCGAGCGCCTGCCCCTCCGCCCGCGCTGCTGCTCCCACGCCGACTCAGAGAGCAACGGGGACAGCACCCTACGCTCGCCCCGGCCAAGGCCACCGCCGCCTTTGTGACGCGCCGCCACCCACTGGCTCTGCCCACCAGTTGCTGGGTCCTTAACCCGGAGTTGCCAGATCCGCTGCTGAGAGGGATCAGGTCCCGGAGGGCTTTGCACAGACCCATCAGGAAAGCGCAGGCGGAGGCAGGAGGCTGGAGGGAGGCGCAGCTTCTGAGGCTCGCCAGCCTCTCACCTCTGATCCCAACTCTGCTCAGGTCCGTTCCCTCCAGTTTTGACCTCTGGAAGATTTGGGCTTCCATTTCTATCCTCAGACGAGGACTCCTCCCACCTCCAAAGGGTGGATTTCAAATCGAATCTTGAACAAAGCTTGAACTCATTTCCCCTTTCCAGCTTCCAGAAGATGGTGCACACCTAACCCACCTACCTTGGTGGTGAGTACCCTTTTTGCTGGAGCCCAGGACTGAAAGCTGAGTATTCTGTCTGTCCCCAGATAGGCGACCTCGACCACTTACCCCTTACTTTACCGCTAACTCCCCGGCCCTCAAACCCCACATTCACCCTTTCACCCTCCCCCTCTCTAATGTGAAAGACACAACTTCTTCAAAGGAGATGGAGAAATAGTTTATTTTGGAACCAAATAATGAGTGATCATGCCCCCAGAAATACAGATTAGTTTGCACCAAATAACCATGCTAAAGCAGGGAGACCCTGCCATGGGCCTCAGATATTGTGTGAAGACTTCATTCATCAGGAATCGGCTTAGATGTTCCAAGGCCTTTACCTAAGAGTCATGAGATGTTAGATCACACAGAGATGTGGATGACAAGTGGCTATTTAAGGGGCTAAGATACCTCAAGATACTTGGTTCTGGGCCTGCAATGAGCTAGCCTCTCCACAGGCCCAGGTTCTATTCAGTCAGCCTTTGTAGAATGCTCAGTGTGTGGTGGCTGCTTTAATTCTCTCTTCTCTTCCCTTCCCATCCCCTTCTTCCCCCCCATTTTTCCCTCCCTCCCTCCCCCCTTTAACCTACTGTATCACCCCCCTCTAACCCACACAGTCCTAACATACCTTACCCTGAAAACCAGCAAGAAAGGCCAAGAAAGAGGACAGCGGGAAGCTCAAGGCAAAGCTGGGGTGTCTTGGGTAACCCAGCAATTGAGCCCAGGCACTTATGAGAGAGTAGAACAGAAAGCCTTGCTCCAGTCTTCTGTAGCTCCTGGGCCAGCAAGGTCTGGCTCAGAAGAAGGAAAAGTCCTAAGGTTTTCTGAAGTCCAACAATTAAAGCCTGTCTCTTTTCCTAAATAAAGACCACGCAAAGTGTTGAAAGTGACGCTGAGTACCCTGCCCGAACATTGCCGATGGGCAGAAAGACCGTGAGACCTAGGGATTGGTGCCAGGTGGGATGCTATGAAATACTCTCTTCTGGATCTAGCATGGCCATGGATGTTGCAAACATGGGCACAAGTCAGCTGTGGTCATCTGCACAAGACCTGCACATGCATGGGTGTGCCAGCATGTGCATGCACACACACAAGCACTCCTTTGTGCATGCAGACTGAAGATATGAAGGAAGAGAGCTGCTGGGAAGAAGGAGGTTCACAGGAGTGGGGTGGGGATGAGGGGAGATGGAGATAAGTAAGATTACAATACATTTGCAAACGTGTATGAAACTGTCAAAAACTGAAAGGAAAACAAATCAATCATAGAGCTCGGTAAAGAGAACAGAGTCGTGACCACCATCAAGGGAAGCAGGGAAGCCAGTGTGAACCGGAGCTCTTCTGAGTCCCAGGGCCTTTTAACTCTGGAGCTAGCTGGCAGTTCCTTTCATAAGCTAGCTTCAGGCAGTTCTCCTAAAGAAATAAAACATAGATATTAAACAGCTTTAAGTGGAGAGAAGTTGCTAAGTATTTACTGTTGCTGGGCTTTTTTGTCGTGGGTCCTCCCCACCCACAGAGGCTCTCAAAGCCAGGGCTTCTCAAGTGCTAGATCAGCACTCTACACACACACAGCTACATCTTTATTTCTTTTTTAACACATCAACCACATTCCCCTTCCCTCCCCTCTTCTCACTCACTCCCCAGCTTCCCGATACCCCTCCACTCCTCAAAAAGGATAAAGCCTCCCATGGGGAGTCAACAAAGTCTGGGATATCAAGTTGAGGAAGGACCAAGCCCCCCTTGCTGTATCAAGGCTGAGCAGGGTATCCCTTCATAGGGAATGGGTTCCAAAAACGCCAGTTTATGCACTAGGAATAAATCCTAATTCCACTGCCAGAGGCTTCACCAACTGCTTAAACCACACAATGGTCATCCACATTCAGAGAGCCAGCTGACAATCCAGAGTCAGTGAGCTCCCAATAGCTCAGGTCAGCTGTCTCTGTGGGTTCCCATCATGACCTTGACCCCTGGATGGGGGCTCAGTGCTTAGCTCCCTCAAATGCTGCTGACTTCTGATCTCTGGGTGTTGCTGTCCCTTGTCCTGAAGCATGCCTGACTGAGACCCTGATGAGATGACAACTGGAGAGACTTGGGGTAGTGGGTTAGGGAGGTGGCATTGTGGGCAAACAGGAAGAAGCACATGTGGGGCTTCTCTGTAGCCACTGGTATCAGTAAGTCACATTGTTTACTTGGTTAGTGCCACGTCACAGAAGTGAGGTATAGAATAATGTGTGTAACAACACTCCCAAATGATTGTGTTTGTATATGGGCTGTGGAGTAAAATACAGAACAACCCATTAACTTTTGATTTCAGAGGCTCAAAGAATCACTTCGTGAGAGACCATGGTTCTCCTTTTGTAAGTCCAGGAGACTAAAAGTATTCAAACTGAAGCAATTGAAGCAGTTTTATGGCCTTGCAGAGTCTTAAGAGAAAAGGCAAAAATGCCCAACGCTCCCTCCCATTTGGGGCAGAACAGTGTTTTTTTTTTTTTTTTTTTTTTTTTTTATATAATTTTCAGGTACAAAAGATTCCTGCCCACCTTTTCCCATAGGATGATTCTCCAGTTAAGATTTTTCATCAGGGGGCTGGAGAGATGGCTCAGCGGTTAAGAGCACCGTCTGCTCTTCCATAGGACCTGGGTTCGATTCCCAGCACCCACATGGCAGCTAACAACTGTCTGTAGTTCCAGTTCCAGGCAAACACCAAGGCAAATAAATAAATAAATAAAATAAAGTTTTTAAAAAAAAGATTTTTCATCATAGCCCCCCATTCCCTGGGGGGGTGGTGGTGGTGGGTTGAGATCTGCTTCTATCCTAGTGCAGGGGCTCAGTCATGTAGCAGACTCACTTTTCAACTGTGACAAAAACTAAGAACCCCTTAGACAAATGGGTGCCAGCTGCTGGCCAGAGAAGGCACGGGACCTCCAGCTTGTTTGCAATTTTGTATTGAGTTCTAAATGCACTTTCGTACTGAAAGTGGACCATCATGGTTGATGTCTTAAAATTTCTCAGGACATACTTAGATTAATAATAGTCTCCATTTCTTTGAAATTTAAATTTGATTGTATTTCTACTTGCTAAGTCTGGCAAGGATGGAGAAAAATGTGGAAGGAAATACCCCACTAAAGATGAAATTAGTTCGTATTTTATAAAACTTATGCATACATAAATAAATTAGGAAAAAAACCCTCCCTTTTTGAAGGACTGTTCATCTTATAAAGTAAAAAAAGGCAAACAGCAGAGTAATGAATATGCTAAAATAACATATGAGCGACAGTTCAACCCTGTAGTTCATGTTGGGAAGAAAAGGCTTTGAAAGGACACCACTGCCTTTTCAGTGATGCTCCTGGGGACATGGAGTAGGAGGGACAAGAATTAGCTTGTGTGTGTGTATGTGTGATGCTGAGGAAAGAACCCAAGGCCTTAACCATGATGGACAAATGTTTTGCCGCTGAACTATATACCTCATCCTCTCTCCCCCCATTTACTATTTACTTTTATTTTCAACAGAGAGTTGAAACTTAGTTGGCCTTGAACTCACTATGTAGCCTAGGCTATCCTCAGACCCAGGCTTCTCTTGTCTCAACCTTTCTTTGTAAAAAAACTGTGTGTGGTGTTTGCACGCATGTGCAGATATGTGTGTGAGGATCCATCCTCCCATGTGTAAAGGTCAGAGGTTGTTATTTTGGTATCTTTTCTCGATTGTATCTCTGCTTTGTTTTGGGACAGAGTCTCTCATTGAACCTCAAAGTCACGATTTCAGCAAGACTGGCTGGCCAGTGAGAACTTGGGACCTTCCTGTCTCTGTTCCTGTAGCACAGAGGTTTCAGGCATGACTCACTCACTGTGCTTTGGCATGGGTTCTGCAGATTTGAAACTCATATCCTTATGTTTGCATTGCAAACGCTTTAGGCATTGGGCCACCACCCCAAAACCTGTCTTGATTTTTCTGAGTGCTAGGATTACAGGAATTCACCACTAACCTTGACAGAATGCTGGTTAGTTTTTTGTTAACACAGCCTAGGATCATCTAGGAAGAGGGACCTCAGCTGAAAAAAATGCCACCATCACATTGGCCTGTAGCTAATCTGTGAGACATTTTCTTTCTTTTTTTTAAAGATTTATTTATTTACTATGTATACAGTGTTTGCCTGCATGACAGAAGAGGGCACCGGATCTCATGATAAATAGTTGTGAGCCACCATGTGGTTGCTGGGAATTGAACTCAGAACCTCTGGAAGAACAGCTAGTGTTCTTAACCTCTGAGCCATCTCTCTATGGCATGGGGGCGTGTTCTTGGTTAATAATTGCTGTGGGAGGGCCCAGTCCGTTTTTTGGGTAGTATCGCCCCAGGGCTGGTGGTCATGGGTGCTATAAGAAAGGGGGCTGAAGTCATGTGGGAACAAGCTGGGGAAGCCGCTTTCCTGCAGGGCCTTTGCATCAGCTCCTGCCTTGAGCTCCTGCCCCCACCTTCCCTGGGTGATGAACTACAAGCAGAAGATGAAATAAACCCTTTTCTCTCCAAATTGCTTTTGGTCATAGTGTTTTACCATAGCAATAGAAAGCGATCTAAGACACTGAGCTAATTTGAAACTAGCTTTCAGGTGACATGATGCAAAATTCAGGTTTTTTTTTTCTTCTTTCTATGTAGAGCAGGATGGCCTGGAACTCACAGAAATCTGTCTCTGCTTCCTATATGCTGGGATTTAAGGCATGCACCACCATGTCTGGTTATATTTTGTGTTTTTTAAAGTATCAGACAATAAAGGCCTCTAGCCAAGAGCTTAAGAGCATAGACCTCGGAGCCTTACATTGTGAGGTCTCTCAAATGATTCTGCATCCCCCCCTCCAGTTTTCTCATTGTAGAATGAGGGTAAAGTAACCTGTCTTGTCTATAAGGGAGGCCATCCATAGCCAAGCATTGTAACATTGTACAATTTTTGTAAGATGTACAATGGCTGACTACCTCTAATGACAACTCTTACTATTACAAGAAATAGTCTTGGGGATCCAGAAGATGGCTCAGTGGGTGAAAATGCTTGCTATACAAAGCCAGCAACCCTGGAGCTCTTAGGTGACTGCAGAGCTGATCTCTGGCCTCCACATGCTGACCAGTGCAACCCTCCTCCCAGTAATAGCAACATTCAAAGAATAAAGCTTTCTTTAAAAAAGAAGACAATCTCGGTTGGGAAACCCAGGATGAAGGAGTCAGCTATAAGTCTGGGTGTGCTGGAGGCAAGCTCATCTGGAGCCAAACCCTTCTGTTCCCAGACCTACGCTGCCTATCTCCACCTAGAAAGAGCTCACCTGGGCTGTGCTGGGAGGAATCATGGGAGGGCCTGTTTGGTGTTAGAAGTCTGCTGCGCCACACCTGGCCCAGCTCCCGGTGCTAGCACCCACCCAGCCTTAGCTCATGTTTTGTTTCTCTTGTTGCTCTCTATGTGAATCTTGTCTTAGAGCTTTTCAAGGGTACAAAGCCTATGCAAATCTTGTTTGGAAAAAAAAAATTCCAGCACACTGTGGTATTTGTTGATGTGCATTTGGCTTGTACCTCTGGAGGCCCAGGAAAAGTTGTTTCGAGGATATGAAAAATCAACTTTCTAAAATGTAAGTATGGAGAACAATAAAAATGCCTTGGGCTAAGGGAAGAGGCTGAGGTCCCCCCCTGCAGCTAAGAGGCTAAAGAAATTCTGTCTTCTTCCCATGAACCCGAACCAGGGTGAACACACAGCTGCAAGCCAGCCACCACACTGGTGGTATACCACCCCCTACTTCCACCCCCCCAGGCTGGGAAGGACACTGTGAAGCTGGTTCCCAGCCAGGTGAGGAGGCAGCAGGGTTGAGGGGAGAGAAAGGTACCTGGTGCTGATTTAGAAAGAGCAAGAAAAATAAGAGGCCACACTGTCAACACTTCTGAAGGATGTCATAGGTGGCTGCTCATCCCCTGTAGGAAGAGCAGTGCTCTGCAGCCGTGCAGACTTCAAAGGCAGATCCAGGACACCATTTTGGCCCTTTGTCTCTTGCTTTGTTGAACTGTTTCTATTTTTTGTCTTTGGATGAACATCTTTCTTCACTGTTGAAGACAGATTTCCAGTCGCTGGTCTTCTAAGAGATGGAGGAGACTTTCCTTCATGAAGATATTTTATAATACTCGACAATGAACTTTTTTCCTGAAAATGTGAGTAATGTGTGAATTAAAAAAAACGACTTCAGTTATAATAGTTGGACAATACTACTGAGATCCCTGAAAGGCTTCTCCCTATAAACAATAGAAATGACAGAGAAGGGGCATCAGCCTGGCTCTATGCTGTCAAGCCTGAAGACCTGGGTCTGATCTCTCTCTCTCTCTCTCTCTCTCTCTCTCTCTCTCTCATATACACACACACACACTCACACCCCACAATAAATAAATGTAAAAAAAAAATGTTCAGTAATATAAGGCAGACATTCAGTGTTACAATTGACTTTGCAAGAAAAAGGCAAACTAGGGTTGTAAGGATGGAGGTCTAGCTATGTCCCTCTAAAATCCAGGTTTTGGAGGGCTGGAGAAATGGCTCAGTCATAAAGGGGACTGGCTGCTCTAGTAGAGGACCAGGTTTGGTCGGTTTTCAGCACTCATGTCAGGCACTTCACCTTTAACTCCAGCTCTAGGGGTTATAACATCTTCTTCTGGCCTCCACACATACTGCACACACATTCAGACAAGCAGGCACACACATAGAAACATAAATAAAAGATCCATCATGATGGCTCATGCCTTTAATCCCAGCACTTGGAAGGTGGAGGCAGGCAGATCTCTGTGAAGTCAAGGCTAGCCTGTCTACACATTGAGTTTCAGAACAGTTAGAGCTAGATAGAGAAACCTTGTCTCCCCCTAGTCCCTAAAATAAAATCCAAATGTCATGCATAATATGGTCAAAGGGAGTTGCATCTTTGGGAGGTCAAGGTCACAAAGGCTCCTTCCACACCAATGGGATGATGAAAGAGGCTTGACATAGCCTAGCCAGCTGCCTTCTGCCACTCAAGGCAGCAGCAAGGCCCCCCTTAGCTGCCAAATGCCTACAGTCCGAACTTGGATTTTGAGGCTTCAGAACAATAAGAAATACATTTCTGTCATACAGAAATTACCTAGACTGTGTAGTCTTTTGTTACAGCAAATGGACCAACACACTGCAAGAGGAAAGGGTTAATTTCATTTTACACTTCCACATCACAGTCTATTATGATTAAGGGAATCTAGGGCAGGAACTCAAGGAAGGAACCTGGAGGCGGGAATTGAAGCAGAGACCGTGAAGGAGTGCCGCTAACTGGCTTGTTTTGGCTTGCTTTCTTTACAGCCCAGGACCACCTGCCAAAGAGTGGTACTGTCCATAGTAGGCTGGGATCTCCCACATCAACCACGAATAAGGAAAATGCTTGTAGACACAGCCACAGGTTAATATGATGGAATTCTTTAACTAAGATTCTGTCTTCCCAAGTGATCATAGCCTGTCAAGTCAAGTGGACAAACGCTAATCAGCATACTCATGGGTCATGGAGATCTCCCACACGGGGCAGAAGAATCTGCATCTCAGAGGTGTGATAGTTATCCACAGTTCTCCTAGTCACTCAGTAGTGGTCTGGTGAATCTTTATGATTGACCTTTCCTCCCCTTTCCGCCTCTTTCGCTTAGGTTAGCCTGCTTGCCTATAGAGGAGAAATACAACTTCAGCTTGCGCATGCTGATGACATAATGCAGACTACCCAAACTCTGCTGGCTTGACACAAGCCAGAGTTATCTGAAAGGAGGGGATCCCAATTGAGAAAATGCTGCCATAAGATCCAGCTGTGGGACATTTTCTTAATTAGTGATTGATGGGGGAGGATCCAGCCCCTTGTGGATGGTGCCACTCCTGGGCTGGTGGTCCAGGGTTCTGCAAGAAAGCAGGCTGAGCAAGCCATGTGAGCAACATCCCTCCATGGTCTCTGCATCAGCGTTTGCCTCCAGGTTCCTGTCTTGCTTGAGTTCCTGTCCTGACTTCCTTAATCCAAATAAACCTTTTCTTTCCTAAGTTGTTTTGGCTCAAGAGTTTCATTCATCAAAGCAGAAACCCTAACCAGGATACAAACACATGTACATAGAGATGTAGGTTCCAGCCTTAGCCTTTGGCCTCTCTATACATCACTCAGGCTAGCCATACTTCACACTTGGATCCATGAGATTATAGAGGATAGAAGAAATGGTGACCTCAGCTTTCCTCTATAGCCCAGGGCTCAAAAAGTATTTGTTGGACCAGTTTGAATCTGAATGGTTACCTGGGCTTGATTCTCAGAAAGATAAAGCCACAAGAGAGATTGACTCAGAAAGGCTGGAAAGAAGACTGAGCTGGGCCCATCTGCCCCCTCCTTCCAATTCTCTAAAGAACATTTGTCTTTCTTAAAATGGTCTCTTGCCTTGCCAGACATAGTCCTGCAGCAGAGAATAAAAAGAAAGGGGGGAAAAGGGACAGCCTCAATGTAGCACAAAACAACTTTTCTCTTCCCAAACTGAGGCTAAATAAAGAGGGGCTAAAGGGCCTTCTCTCAGGGTCAGGGAGGGCTGGACTCCAGTTACTGACCCCCAAGCCTCTGTCCCAAATGCCACCTGCTCACCTGCTGGTGCACAGCTCTTGCATGCTCCTTCGTCTTTGACTTTAGAATGGGCTCCTCACAATCCGAGCCAGTGACCAGGAGACTCGGGCAGTTGGCCTTGTGGAGGGTGAAGTGGACAGAGGGCACTTTTCTTTTGCTTCAGGATCAAGTGTGGGAGAGAGAGAGAAAGGCTCATTGTCTTAGGATAAAGTATGAAGCCTTGCTGCATAGCTAGGGCAAGCTCTTCCCAGGACAATCCACTGACACAGATGATGCTCTCCTGCCCTGCTTGTGCTGGTGAAAGGGTAGGAAATCCAACCACCATAAAAATAAGCGCTACACTCACTGACTCAGGAGAGTGGGTGGGGAGGAGGGGTAGGAAGGGGTTACAAGGTAACCAGCAACTTTCAACAGTAATGACAGATTCATTTCCTAGGTCGTGGGATGGTTTCACCAATAAGTAATGTATGTCAAAGTGTGTACTTTAAACATGTACAAGTCAGCTGGGCCTGTTGGTACTGAGCAAAGCCTACCTAGGCACACAGTGGATTTAAGATCAGCCTGGGCAAGTTAGTGACATCCTGTCTAAAAATGCAAAGCAAAAACAGAACTGGGGATACAACTCAGTAGAGTGATTGACTGTTCCGTAAAACCCCAGACTCAGTGCCAAGTATCCCTCCCAGCCCCTCCCCTAGATGTGGGAGTGGAGAGGTGAAGTCTATTCTCTTCTGGTTATCTCGTTATCTCTCGGTAACCGTCATGAAAACAAAACAACAAACACTTTAACCGTCATGAAAACAAAACAACAAACACTTCCCACGCAGGTGAAAACAACTTTCAGAATCCTCAAGGGTTTCTTTCCCAGCTCTCCAAGAGCCAAAGTCCTCCCAGCTGTCTCCTGACCCTGGGCTACCCAGAGAGGTGCTGAGACCCTGGAGAGTCTGCCCAGGCAGTCTGAACAGTCCATCACTGGAAATACTGCTGCTTTCCCCCACCATGCTGATGGCCCCTAGCAAAGAAGAAACAGGGGCTGTATCCCTAAAGGGGAGGTGTTCCAGGTGTTACGATGTCTTAGCTCCTGAAGCCACACCTGGACAATGACAGCCTGACCCTGAGTTTCGACGGTCAGGCTCCATTTAAGAAAAATTCCCACCTTTGACCTGCCCTTTTTCGTCTGTCTTTCCTTCTCCTCACCTCACCAGAGGGCACACACTCCTCAACTCCTCTCTCCCCTCTCCTCCTCTTCCTCTCTCTCTCTCCATCTATTCTCCCTCTCTCCATAATAACATCTCTCCACATGGGCCCAGTCTAATTGTCTCTCTCACCACACCACCTTCCACGGTGCCTACATGGGGCGTGGGGCCCCCATCCATCCCCATCCATCAGCTATATGGGTATGTATACATGTTATCTTAAAACACCAGGGCCCTAGCACCCTGGGTCATGGCCACAGAGGGACATGGAAAGCCTTATTGCTGTTAGTCTGATCAAGCTGTTTCCAGCTCCTCAGGGTGACATCTCCTTGCTCTGCTGGCCCTCTCTCTTCTGCCTATCTTCCCACTCAGCACTTCTTCCAGAGTCCAGAGACCCTGGGAAGGTTTAACCCAGTTATTGCAATAGGTAGGTTCTGCTGAGAGATGGGATCCCTTTACCTGGAGGTGTGGTCATTACTGTTTGTTCTGACCTCCGTGTTCTGTTTCCCACTCCTTTGTCATGTGGAGGATGAGTATAACCCTGGAGCATCTTCCAAGGTCCCTGTCAAAGATGGGTGGGATGGCTATATTGCCAGGGCCCCACACTAGGACCTAAACTTCAACAGGAATGAATAACCTGCTAGCCCCGTAACAACTTAATGCTGACCAGCTGGGTGGAAACGCCCAAGCTGAGGAAGTGTAGTGATGTACCACCGACCACTGTATCCGGAGATCTAGTTTTGACCTCCTCACTCCAGGGGTTCTAGTCCCCTCTGGTTTGCCCTCTGCTGTTTCTGTCCCTCATCCTTTTCACTTCGAAAACAGTTTGCTCTGCTCTGCCCTTCTCTCTGGCCAGCCCTGGAGAAAGAGCTTTCTTACCATTTGCAGCACATCTGCAAGTCAGCCTCCATGCTCTGCTCTTGGGAGGATCTCTGTGGAGTTTCCTTGGCTGCACACAAGAGAATAAAACTGTAACTGTTTCCCCAGCCTGACTCACAGTGGCAGGGAGGAGGAGACTTTGAGAAGTCCAACCCAGGGCGGTTCCCAGGTCCCTGCTGCTGGACACTGCCATGTTTCCCATCGTGTACTGTCCCTGAACTACTGTGACTGTGACCTCCGGTGGGGGGGGGTCAGCAGGCAGGTCTCCTCTGGGCAGCACAGCACAATGGGTCCCCCTGCATTGTTTTCATTGCTTCTGGATCCTCGCACCTTTCTCAACCTGTGACATCATTTCTCCACTCTGCCCCCCACTTCCAATTCTCCCATGTTAAGCTTGAGTTTGCTCTCCAAAGAAGAGCCCCAGCATCTGTACCCTACTTGGGTTCCAGTTTGTGGTGACTGAAAACAATGTCTGGAGGAACTGGGCACGGGGTGTTGGGTGCTGGATGCTTAGCTTACAGGCTTTGGGGAAAGTCTTGGGAGTGGCCATGAAGAACTCCTCAGTTTGCCTTCCTCTACTGCAAAAAATCAGGGATGACAAACACTAAGGTAAGCCCAAGGTGACAGGCCCCACAAGAAGGCTTTGTCATCCCATCCTCAAATGGTAAAACTGAGGCACCAAGGGGCTGAATAACCAGTACGAGTTCCCAGGCGACATGGCCCAAGGTGGGATTCCTCCACCATAGCTGCAGTGCCAGGGATTTGCATTCAAATCCACACAAGATAATTGGAATAAACTGGAATCCTGAGTCATCTCAGCTTTCTGGGAACTGTTTCCTGGCTGCCTGGGGCTCCCAGAGGATGGTAGGGACCAGGTGCTCCTAGAAATCACATGCAAGATCGCTGTCATGTCAGGATACGTCTGTACCCGTGGAGATGCCCACAGCCCTAGGCAGTTGACTGACAAGACTAGCTAACCTCATGTCTTTGAATCTTTGAGGCTTGAAGAAACCAAATTCTGTTAAAGGCAGCCCATGTCCATATTGCATAGCAGATTCGAGTGGCTAGAGAACAGTTCTTGTGCCCATTTTTCTTTTTTCCCCCCACAGGAGGAAACAGTGTCATTAGACGAATAAAGATAACAGAAGGAGTCTGTCTGGGGGTAGTTAGTGGCAAAGGCACTTGCCTAGCAAGAATGAGGCTTTAGAGTGGGTCCCTACTACACACACAGTCACAAGATAGTCTATCTCAGTGATAACTGATGCATCCACAAATACAGCCATGCACCAAATAATGATATTTCCCATATCATCGGAACAGTACATAGAACAGTAGCCACATAAGATTGTAGAGAACTGAAGAAGCCCTGTCACCCCATGATGAAGCAGCTTTTGAATGTCCCAGCATGGAGTCACTTGCATTTGTGCAAGTTCTGTGGGTAAAGCATGTGTCACTAAACTTGACACCCTGAGTTCAGTCCCTGGGATCTACATGGTGGGAGGGGAGAACCAGCTCCCTTGAGGTGTTATCTGATATACTCACTCACACACACACACACACACACAAAGAAATGGTTTAAACATTAAGTAGTTCTTGATACAATAGACAGCTATATTGCTGCCTTGAGAATTTACTATACTACCTATTGTATTATAGAATATATTATTCTTTTTACCTATAAGCAAACTGTTTAGAGCTGGGCAAGTAGTTCATATCACCTGCTTACCCTACACACCGTCCTAGCTTCCATCTCAGCATGTTTAAAAGAGAGAGAGAAAAGAACCCAACATTAGAAACAATGACAATTGAGAAAGAAGAGCTGGTCTTTTCTGAGCCGACTTGAATGATTATGTCCCAGAAGTGTAAACAAGTTAACATCCCATTCCCCAACCACGTGGTCCTCCAAGGACATGTGTGACTGAATGTAACATGTCTGCTGCGGACTGTGGTGTTTGAGTAGATGTCTTCCAGCTACAGCGCTGTTTTAGGAGCTTGTGAAACTCTCAGGGAGTGGGGTCCAGCCAGAGGAAACAGGTCAATGACGGTGGGTCTTGGAGAGCATAGGCCAGCCCTGCTACCCATCTGATTCCTTTCTGCGCTCTGTATCAGGAAACAGACCGCTGTTGCATGTCCGCTGCCAGGCCTCCGCACCACGACGGATTAGTGCCCCTTTGTATGAGTTACTTTCTCCTTGTGACAAAACATTTGACAATTTAAAAGAGGAAAAAGGGTAATCTGGGCTCCCAGTGTGAGGGTGCCATCTGTCAGAGTGGGGAAGGCATGCCGATGGGAGCATCAGAGGTGAGTCACATTGAGTCTGAGGCAGGAAGCAGAGAGATAAGGAATCTTTAAGACCTCATTTTTCTTGGCTCAGACTTAATCTCTGTAGCAGAGAATGGAGGCAGCCTGGAGCCCAGAACCCCTTTTTCTCAGGAAAGGACCAATTAGCCAGTATGGTGCTTAAATTTACATCTATTCTAGACTTTTTCTCATGGATTTCTGTAAATTATAAAGGGGGCTTCAGACATGGAGAAGGGTTAGGACTTCTCAGGTCTCACTGGTCGAACTGTGAATAAATCCAGATTCTTCTATCAATTTTTGTTAAATTTATCTATCTATCATCTATCTATCTATCTATCTATCTATCTATCTATATCTATCTATCTGTCTATCTAATCTAAGTCTCTTGTAGCCAAGGCTCAAACATGCTCTGGGGTTGAAGGTGGCCTTGAACTTCCGATTCTCCACCTCCTGAGGATGGAGATTAACAAGTATGCATCATCACGCCTGGCTCCTTAAAGGGAACTAACTGGGTCTATCAGTTGCTGTCTCACTGCTGCAACAGAATATGTGACAGAAGGAACACAGGCGAGGATGGGTGTGCTTTGGCTCACCGTTCTGGAGGATGCAGCCCATTATGAGCAGCGGGACAGAGGCGGGGCGGGGAGGGGGGAGGGAGCAGTAGGGGTGGTGGGGGGTGGTGGTGGCTGTTCACACATTATAGCCTCAGTCAGGAAGCAGAGATCAGAGTGATAAATACTTGCACTTAACTGGCTTTTATCTTTTAAAATTCAGTTCTGCCCCCCTTCCCCCATGTTGGTGTTCCAGTGGGTGAGCTCTTCAGAGCATCAATCTCACCCTGAGATGGTCCAGAGCAGTGCCTGGGAAGACTCGGGCTGGCCAGCAGGGCTGGATACCATATGGACAAGAAAACAAGATCTGGGGGCTGCTCATCACCAGCACTTCTCACCATCCTCCATTCCCCTCCAGTCCCCCTACCACCCCTCTCAGCTCAAGGAACCTACTCTAATGTGTGGTACCCACACCATCCTCAGGTTTGTAAACTGAAGCGGGGGCTCACACCTGTGTTAGGGATTTTATAAGACCCACTAACTGATTAGCTTTTTGTGAGTGCAGAAAGAATGTTGCCCATACTGAGTCAAACTACTGTGGGCTATTCTTAGTCCTCTTAATAGTCACTCATTATCCACCCTTATTGTCTGACCTCACATCCTTTTGACTTGCAGGTAAATCTTTGAAATATATTCTTAGCAGCCACCAACTTCCATCAATTCAAAAGCTAAGAATGTCATCAGGCAGCATGTGAGACCTATAGCATAGTGTCCCCTGCTTTGCTATAGCTCACCTACCTGTGGTCCCACTTGGTGTATTGGGTTGATGCCTTGACTGTACATAAACCACGTTGTTCTGAAATGAAGTCCTCATGTGGTTGCTTCCACACTGGAACATGATGTTCTAGGCAACCTGAGTCTGTGCTCCTGGGTTACAGTCACTTATATTTGGCTCAATGCTCTGTGTTTTACACTGATCACATTTTAGAGTTTTCCCAGGAGACAGAAACAGTTGTCCTAACAAAAGAGCTTTAGTCTGCCATCTGGAGCCATGATGATCAGACCCTGAGAATTGTTGTGGAGTCTGTACATGGGATGGGAACACCTTTCAGAAGGAATACAGAGATGGAGACTGAGTAGACTCCACAATTCAGATACTAAAGGAGAGACAGGGCATGGAAATAAGAATGACCAGCATTAGGATTTTAGGGAATGACTCCTTAAGTGGCCGGTGTCTCAGGCATTGTCCCATTTTAATCTGCCCAACAGCTATTGTTCTAAACACTAGCATCTATCATCTCTCATCACATCGATAGAAAAGGAGATCCAGAGAGGCTAAGTGTGGGATTGAAACTAAGTTGATCTGACTCAGGTGACCCTGTTTGACGGTGTGTGTGTGTGTGTGTGTGTGTGTGTGTGTGTGTGTGTGAGAGAGAGAGAGAGAGAGAGACAGGTCTTCCTGGCAGGAGAGGGTATTATAGAGACACTTGTACTCCTTCCCTTGGCCATCAGACTATCGTTTTCAATGGACCACAAAGAGTTAAAATTCACCCAGGAACCCCATGCCGAAGGAAGAGAAAAGCTGAGACCCTGGTGCCAACAGGAGGAGGAACTTGTCTTCCAGGAAGGGCTACAAACCTGTCTTCCAGGAAGGGATACAAACCTGTCTTCCAGGAAGGGTTACCACATAATTTTGAAAACTTGTTTGACTACCTTGCAGGAGAGACTGGAGTTGAGACAAAGATGTTAGTGGTAGTTTGAAAAAAAAAATAGCTCAAAGGGAGTGGCACTATTAGGGGGAGTGGCCTTGCTGGAGTAGGTGTGGCCTTGTTGGAGGAACTGTATTACTGTGGGAGACTAATAGAAACTTCAATACCCCACTTTCACTCCTGAATAGGTCAACCAGACAGAAACTCAACAGAGAAATAAGGAGTCTAATAGAAGTTATGATGCAAATGAATTTAATAGATATCTACAGAAGCTTCCACCCAAATGCAAAGGAATATACATATTTCTCAGCACCTCATGGAACTTTCTCCAAAATTGACCACATGACTGGTCATAAAGCAAATATCAACAGATACAAAAAAATGGAAATAATCCCCTGTAACATATCGGACCACCAGGGCCTAAAGTTAGAGTTCAACAATATCAAAAATCACAGAAAGCCTACCAACTCATGGAAACTCAACATCACTCAGCTGAACCACCTCTGGGTCAAGGAAGAAATTAAAAAAGAAATCAAAGTCTTCCTAGGATTTAATGAAAATGAATCCACAATGTACCCAAACTTGTGGGACACAATGAAAGCAATCTTAAGAGGAAAATTCATAGCACTAGATGCCTACATGAAAAGCCTAGAGAAATCCCACATTAGAGACCTAACAGCATAGCTGAAAGCCTTAGAACAATTAGAAGCGAACTCACCTAGAAGGAGTAGATGGCAGGAAATAATCAAACTTAGAGATGAAATCAATACAACTGAAACAAAAAGAATAATACAAAGAATCAATGAATCAAAAAGTTGATTCTTTGAGAAAGTCAACAAGATAGATAAACCCTTATCCAAACTAATCAAAAAGCAGAGAGAGAGAGTATCCAAATAAGCAAAATCAGAAATGAAAAGGGGGATATAACAACAGACCCCCAGGAACTCCAGAGAATTATCAGGATATTCTTTGAAAATCTATATTCCACAAAAATAGAAAACCTAGAAGAAATGGACAGCTTTTTGGAGAGGTACCATTTCCCAAAATTAAATGAAGACCAGATTAATTACCTAAACAGACCTATAACCCTTAAGGAAATTGAAGCCGTCATTAAAAACCTCCCAAGTAAAAAAAGCCCAGGTCCAGATGGTTTCAGTGCAGAATTCTACCAGACATTTAAAGAAGAATTACTACCATTACTCCTCAATCTGTTTCACACAGTAGAAATTGAAGGAATATTGCCAAATTCCTTTTATGAGGTTACAATTACCCTGATACCTAAGCCACTCAAACACGCAACAAAGAAGGAGAATTACAGACCAATTTCCCTCATGAATATTGCTAAAATTCTCAACAAAATTTTGGCAAACCGTATACAACAATATATAAAAAATATCATCCACCATGATCAAGTAGGCTTCACCCCAGAAATGCAGGGATGGTTCAACATATGGAAAACTGTAAATGTCATCCATCATATAAACAAACTAAAGGAACAAAACCACATGATCATATCCTTAGATGCTGAAAAAGCCTTTGACAAAATCCAACACTCCTTTATGATAAAAGCCCTGGAGAGATCAGGAATACAGGGAAAATATTTAAATATAGTAAAGGCAGTTTACAAGAAGCTGACAGCCAACATCAAACTTAATGAAAAAAAAACTCAAAGCAATTCCACTAAAATCAGGAACTAGACAAGGACGTCCTCTCTCCCCTTATCTATTCAATATAGTTCTTGAAGTTTTAGCTAAAGCAATAAGAGAATACAAGGAGATTAAGGGGATACACACTGGAAAAGAAGAAGTGAAACTATCTCTATTTGCAGATGATATGATTGTATACATAAGTGACCAACAAAATTCTACTAGGGAACTCTACAGCTGATAAACACCTTCAGCAATGTAGCTGGATACAAGATTAACTCAAAGAAATCAGTAGCCCTCCTATACACTAAAGATAAAAGGGCTGAAAAAGAAATAAGGGGAACATTACCCTTTATAATAACTGCAAATAACATTAAATACCTTCGAGTAACTATAACCAAAGAAGTAACAGATCTATTTGACAAAAATTTTAAATCACAGAAGAAAGAAATTGAAGAGGATATCATAAAATGGAAAGATCTCCCATGATCCTTGATAGATAGGATCAACATAGTAAAAATGGCAATCCTACCAAAATCAATCTACAGATTCAATGCACTGCCCATCAAAATCCCAACACAATATTTTTTGGACCTTGAAAGAACAATACTCAACTTCACTTAGAATAACAGGAGAGTCAGGATTGCCAAAACAATTTTACTCAACAAAAGAACCTCAGGAGGCATCACCATCCCAGACTTCAAGTTATACTATAGAGCTACAATAATAAAAAACAGCCTGGTACTGGCATAAAAACAGACTCATGGATCAATAGAATAGAACTGAGGATCCGGGTATTAACCCAAAAACCTAGGACACCTGATCTATGACAAAGAGGCCGAAAATATTCAATGGAAAAAAGATAGAATCTTTAACAAGTGATGTTGGCATAGCTGGATGGTAGTGTGTAGAAAAATGCAAATAGATCCAAGCCTGTCACCCTGCACAAAACTCAAATCCAAGTGGCTCAAAGACCTCAACATAAACATAGCCTCTTTGAACTTGATAGAAAAGAAAGTGGGAAATACCTTCCAACGAATTGGCACAGGTGACCACTTCCTAAATATAACACCAGTGGCACAGACACTAAGACCAACAATCAATAAGTTGGATCTCCTGAAGCTAAGAAGCTTCTGTAAAGCCAAGGACACTGTCAATAGGACAAAACAACAGCGTACAGAATGGGAAAAGATTTTCACCAACCTTACAAGTGATAGAGGACTGATCTCTAAGATATATAAAGAACTCAAGAATCTAGAGCCCAAAACCCTGAATAACCCAATCAAAAGATGGGGTTCAGATCTAAAAAGGGAATTCTCAGCGGAATTACGAATGACTGAAAGGCACCTGAAAAAGTGCTCATCATCCTTAGCCATCAGAGAAATGCAAATCAAAACAACTTTGCGATACCACCTGCCACCTGTTAGATTGGCTAAGATAAAAGACACAGAGGACAGCCTATGTTGGAGAGGATGCAGAGCAAGGGGAACGCTCCTCCATTGTTGATGGGAGTGTAAGCTTGTTTAGCCACTCTGGAATGCAGTATGGCAGTTTCTCAGAAAATTGAGAATCAATCTCCCCAAGGACCCAGCAATACCACTTCTGGGTGTATACCCTAAAGATGCACAGTCACACTCCAAAGGCATTAGCTCAACTATGTTCATAGCATCGTTATTTGTAATAGCAAGAACCTGGAAACAACTTAGATGTCCCTCAACTGAAGAATGGATTAACAAACTGTGGTACATCTATACAATGGAGTACTACTCAGCAGTAAGAAAAACTGATATCCTAAAATTTGCAGGCAAATGGATGGATTTGGAGAATATCCTCCTGAGTGAGGTATCACAAACTCAGAAAGATAAGCAGGGATGTACTCACTCACTAGTGGACACTAAACAAACAAACAAACAAGAAAAAAAAAGCAAAGCATGCCCAAGCTGCAAACCACAACCACTGAACAGCTTGGGCTCTGAAACACTATAGACTGAAACCTTGAATCCCAGTCCTTGCAGAGGAACACGTGACCCAGTCTTGATGTTGGGGGGAGGAAACTGGATTTGCCAGGAGTGGATGCTGAACGAAGGCATATTGGGACCTTTTGCCCTTGCTGGGGAGAAGATGGGGAGATGTGGAGAAGAGAGAGTGACTGAAAGGGATGGGAGTGGAAAGGGACCTTGAACAAGAATATACACAGATAAAAATATGACTTTATTCATAGAAAAAATGAATTATTAAAAAAATAAAAATAAAATTAAAAAAAATAGCTCAAAGAGAGTGGCACTATTAGGGGGTGTGGCCTTATTGGAGGAAGTGTGTCACCGTGGGGGCGGGCTCAAAGCCTTAAAAGTCTCCTTTGCTCAACTACACTCAGTGAGATATACCACTTCCTGTTGCCTGCAAGATGCTGGACTCTCAAGCACCAACCATGTCTGCCTGAAAGCTGCCATGTCTCACCATGATGATAGTGGACTGAACATCTGAACTGTAAGGGAGCCACCACAATTAAATGGTCTCCTTATAAGAGTTACCGTGGTCATGGCATCTCTTTATAGCAATGGAAACCCTAATTAAGACAGACAATGGTCAATGAGACATGACCACACCTTGATGGTCTCTGTTTAGTTATGTATACTTCTCTCTTATTTCAACCTAAGCCTCATGTCAACATCATCAAGACAAGGTCACTTATTTACTATTCTTCCCAAGGTGGGTCAATTGAACAAACCTTCTTTCTGTTTTCCTTATTCATCTCTTTAGCTGGGAGTATTGGGACAGTGGGAGTGTAGCTTGTTAGGACTGCCAGAGCCCCGGACTTCACCCTAAATTTTATTACCAAGAAAGCTTGGTAAAGAGTTCAGAAAGACCAAGGCTGGTATCTTCATCCCCTTCCTTATCAGTTGAGCAAGTCCCTTGGACTTCTGATGTTTGCGTCCACTCTTGTCTTTATCCAGATGTCTGTGACCACCAAGAATAAAAACCAGAGGAACTTCCATGAACTATGATCGATCTGCCAGAATGCCCCCAGAGAGACTGTGATGGGAGAGATGTCAAAGAGACAGACATAAGGGATAAGCAATCTGTGACAAGGATAGCAAGGGCAATTAGAGGTGATCTTGCAACTTTTGTTGTGGTTTGCGTCTGATGGCTTCTCACCTATAATGCCATTTTTCTTCCAAGAATTTACTTCAATGCTTCTCTCACACTCCTTCCCTCCCTCCCCTATCAAAATCCCAGCTGGGCTTAAAGAGTGAATCCCCTGATGTCTCTGATACAGGACCCATTCTTTTCTTTCAACTTTTATTCTTCTTTCACACATTACATCCTAACTGCGTTTCCCCTCCCTCCACGCCTTCCACTCCCTGACCCCACCTTCTCTCTCCTTGACATCAACTCCTCCTCTGTTTCCAGGGATATCCACTGAACATGGCCTGTGAGGATTCACTTCCTGTATCTTTGTACTTTTTGACTGGCTCATCTCAGTCTGTTCCCAATAAACCACAGCTGTAGGTGACATGAGAACAAACTTATTCCAGTTTGGGATTTGAATGTTCTCCTAAGACCTGTATGTTGAAGGCTTGGTCCCTACCGGGAGGTGATATTTGGGATGTAGGGCCTCATAGGGGGAAGTTAGGTCATTTGAGGTGTGCCCTTAAAGGGGGAACTGGAATCCTGGCCCCTTCTTGTCTCACTCTGTGCCTCCTGGTATCACAAAAAGAATAGTCATCCTGTGCTGAATGCTACCAGGGGCTCAAGCAAAGGTACCAAATGGCTATTTTAGGCATCTGAAGCCTCTGAAAACCTGAGCCAAGTGAACCTTGGCTGCTAAGATGTTGTTAACCTCAGGCATTTTATCAGAGGGATGGAAAGCTGACTGGCACCAAGCCCTTTCTGGTCCATCACCTGCGTTTCTGAAGGGACCCATGTGCCCGGGGCTGAGAAGGCAGTGATTTAACTGTGGTTTGCAATGGTGGCAGTCACATGTTGGCTGACCTGAATGGATGTGGATGGTTGAGTGTTTGAGATAATTAAATAGTATGTCAGGAATCTCCTCCACCCACACAATACCCTAGAACTCAGAGTTTCTCAAATCGGCAAGAAAAACCATTTTTTTCTTTTGATTTTTAGAGAAAACTTATAATTATGAAAGTATGCATGACTACATGTTCTTTTTAAAGAACAGGGAATGTTACAGGATAAAACAAAATTTCTTTCTGCCCACCATGCCTGCTCCTGAGCCATTTCTATTTTTAGCCAGAGTATAGATGAAGACATGATCTGGTTGACATAAAACCCTGTCCCCTTATTACTATAGGTTGTTTCTATTTTTTTTTTTTACATTTTCACAAACTTTCTTGATATTTTATTGTTATGCAGCTTGGCTTGGATGTCCTTAATGATTCAGGGATACATTAAAAAACATGACCCTCATTCATCTGCCTCCTGAGTTCAAGTTTATGTGTAGATGATGGATTCTCAAATTTTGCTGTTTGTCAAAATAATTTACAACGTTAACATGCTTGAGAATATAAGATTTATTAAATACCTCATTTGAATTAAAAAAAAAACCACCCTGTTTCCATTCCCATTGTAGCTTGAAGCCTGGCTGGGGCTTACTGGACTGCACTGTTCCATTGTCTATCTCTGGCCATCATGTACCTTCCCAGATCCAGTACCATAAAAATGCTCTAGAATCACTCTTTTGTGGACTTAGAATTCCTTTTGTGAACACAGCAGCATGGTGGTCATCTGGAGTCTCCTGCAGTCATTTTGTGTTTGGCCTGTGGGTCAGAAGACGGGAAGGGGCTTGTGAAGGTTTGCACAGGGAACCAACCTCTGAGATATGATTTGGACAGGCTGCTATGTGGTACCTTCCCCTGAGACCCAGAACTCTAGGTTGGCATGAAGGAATAATATGTACTTCCACACACTGATTTGACAGTGAAAAGAGATTTTGTGTGGAAGCTGTATGAGATCATGAAGGACAGAGGAACACATTCAAAGAACATTACTGTGGCTGGCTGGAGGGGAGTCTTGTTAAGGCCTAATCCTTTCAAGAGATTGCTAGGCTAAGGGAAATCCTGTAAAGACAGAGAAGCTTCATTTCCCAGACAAAAATTACATGTTGGAATTGCACATACTCCCATTGCTGTGTGGCAGGACCATGTGGTCAGAGTGGGCCCGTGCTCTGGGAGATGTGATCACAGAGACTGCAGAATCCCTGAGTACTTAGCCTTTGAGTGGGAGTTTGTTTTTCAAACCACATACAATCGTATCAAATGACTAGTCTCTCAGAAGAATTCAAGCCTGGGGATATCTGTGATTGTGTTTGGGGCAAGCTTCAGGCCTTGCTGGTTCTTGAAGTCAGAGAATGTCTTGGAAGCTCCTGTGTGGTTGACAAGTTCAGGAGAGGAACCTGATCATTAGCCTCATTGGCTAGACATAGACACTCCAGCACTCGGAGCTTTTCTATCCACTCCTGTGTGATGTTGTCTCTTGCACGTTCCCCATCCTTCTCCTAGTTAAGACATATAGTCACACATCCCTATACATTCTCATCCATTCTAGGCAATCTGCAATCCCAATCCAATGTCAAGGGCATTTCAAGGTCATTGAGAAAACCTTTCTACCTCTTCATATGACGTTTTTTGTTTCGTTAATTTACTCATTTATCTGTTTGGTTTTTTTCGTGGCCTTGGTTGCTGATTGAGTGCTCTACCACTGGGCGGGTGACCTTATCCTGGGTAATGCTTTCAGAGCACCTTTATGGAGGTCATCTTGACTGTGTCAGATCTGTACTCCAGTCCTGACAGTGTAATTAATTAACTAGGAGCTTGAAAGGCCTCAGCTTTTCTAGGTTCTGTGCTTCCTTTTCTATTGAACGTCACTAAGGCCCTGGGGCACTTAGAATATGGATGTTCCCAGACTATGTGTGCAAAATTTGTCATTATCTCAGTGTGTGCCTGTTCTGCAGGAAGCACCCATAGCTCCAGGTATTTAGGAATGACTAAATTAGTTGACTTAAGTCTTTGAACCTTTGAGACTAAAAGAAACCAAGTTCCAATAAAGGTGGCATGTGCCCCAATTCAATAAAAGGTATAACAGAATCAGGAGACTAGAGGATGCTTGCTGGTTGTTGTGTGTTTGCTTTTTTAACAGGAAGAAGCAGGCTGTGGTTAGTTAGAAGAATACAAATAAGAAAAGGGGTTTGGGGCTTAGGTTACTGGTATGGTGCTCCCCTAGCATATACTAGGCTCTGGGATCAATATAACTGAAGAAATGCATATAACTGAAAAAATATGACAAAATATGTTCAGGTATGGTGATACATTTCTTTAATGCCAGTACTCAGGAGACAGAAGCAGAAGGATGTCTGTTAGTTCAAGACCAAATCGGTCTACATAGAGAGACCTTGTCTTAAAAAAAAAGAGGGAAAGACTTACAAAGTCTTGTAGATACACTTTCAAACACAGCGATACATTCATTGCACAGTGACATTTGGTCAGCACTGACTGTACATAGTAAGACGATGGGTTCATAAGATTACAATAAAGCTAAAATTGGAGTGAAAACACACAAAAGTTATTCAAGGAAGTTCCTCAGAATTAAAAGATTCCTAGATTAAATGGGCCCAGAGTGCTCAGCATGAATTGAACAAAATCTAAAATCCAGCATGAAGGCACTAATTTCTCTAAACCAATGGTTTTAAAAATTATCCTCAATGAGAGAAAAACTAGGACTTATCAACAATCACAATAACACTAGAACAAAACAGAGAAACAAGCGCTTTGAAAAATGCAAGTGGACATGTTATGTTTGAACCTCAAATGTCACTCAAAGGCTCGAGTATGAAGGCTTGGTCCCCAGCTGATAGCACCACTGAGAAGTGATGGGACCTTTAGTAGGTGGGAGATAACGGGAGGAAGTTAGGCTATTTATGGGGGACAGCATATCCTTTGAAGGGTCTATTGAGGCCCTGGCTCTTCTTCTGTCTTTACTTCTTGGTTCTCTTGTGGTAAGCATCTTTGCCCTGCCACATGTTCCCTACCAATGATCTATCTTGTCATATGCCCACAAGTTGCAGAGGCAACTTGTTGTATTATGTTTCTGGCCTGGATTTTCTGGCCTGGCCTCAAGATTCAGACCCACTCTCAGCCTCACTGCCACTTAGGTTCTAATAATCACACAGACGCTTGTATTATTTTTAACGCCGATCGATCTAGGGCTCAAGCATGTAACTTGCTTATTCCTTTGTCTGAACTCAACCTATCTTGTTCAGCCTTTCTGCTCGGTACCTTTTCTCAGAGCAGCATTTCAACTTCTTTCCTCTGTGTCGTCTCCTGGAATCTCTGAGGCATACGTCTCTGTTCTGAGATGTTATCAGAGTTTTCTTAGTCTGGTAACTCCATCCACACTTCCTGTCTGCCTTCAGCCAATCAGCTTTTTATTAAACTCATTGGCAGGACAATTATTTAAAATGTAACACAGAGGGGCTGGAGAGATGGCTCAGCGGTTAAGAGCACCCTCTGCTCTTCCAGAGGACCCAGGTTCAATTCCCAGCACCCACATGGCAGCTAACAACTGTCTGTAGTTCCAGTTCCAGGCAAAACACCAAGGCAAATAAATAAATAAAAGTGTTAAAAAAAAAGAAAAGTAACAAATTATTTAAAAAAAATGTAACACATAATCCCACTACACCAACTGGTCATGAACAATGTCTGAAACTACTTTCCCTAGAAGTTGAATATCTTAGGTATCGAGTCTCTGTCTAGCATCCTGTATCGAATCAAGGCATTCACACATGCTTCACAAGCTCTCCTGGGAGGCCACACTAGGATTCACCCCAATAAGATGAGCAAATAAACCAAGAAGGGATATTGCATAGGATCAATAAATAAGAAATCCCATGGTGGGAGGAAAAGGGAATTTTTGGCCAGCAGAGAGAAATCCCGGATTCCAGTTGCGCAAGCATGCCTAGAGGACAGGTAGTTCAGACTGGAGCACAGTAGGTGGTTCAAAGACTTATTTACCTTTAGTTCCACAGGTTACTTCATGTTAGACCGAGTGGGAAATCATAGTGAGAGGCTGTGTGAGATGCAGGAAGGGTTGAAATAAGTGTTAGATGATGGTTCAGCGAGTAGCAGGCAGGTACTAAGGAAGAAATGTAAAAGGCTGGGGAAGAACTCAGCGTTACAGAGCCTGGCTCAACAGCTTCTAATAACTTGGGCATTGATTTAATAACAGCTTCTAATAACTTGCCCATTGATTTAACCAAAACAGTGATATTTTGAGAAGATGCAGGGGGAGGGGAGGTGAGATGCAAAGACCTGACACTCGGAATTTACCAGAGGAAGTCAGCAAACAGTTACTAAACTTGAGAAGTTGCAAAATCATAGTTTGTTTTATTTTGAAGCCTGTAGGTAAATAAGCATTTGGAAGAGCCTTCTGGAAAGCCCTGTTGCAAGTGTTTCCTCTGGAGATGAGTAGGAAGAGGTGGGGTAGGAGGGTGACTCATTTGTTGTTAGAATGATCCACTTGTGGCATTGAACATCTTCCTCTGGGTCCTTCCTGAGGTCATCTCAACTGTCATAGACCATCTAAGCTCTCTCAAGTGGCATGGAGAGAACAGGTTGCCTGGGTGACTCCCTTGACCAGCCAGATGGGACTGCCAGTTCCATTCTAGGGACATTGCATGTAAGGATGCTGATAGGAACAGCAAGTGAGCCGATGCAAGCCACACTGGCCTAGTTTTCCCCAGCAGTAGCCTAGTGGGCAAAAAGAACAACCACAGAATCTTGGAGAATTCTCAGGCAGATGTGTAGTTCTAAGCTCCTCCACATCTCCTCTCTCACTTCCCCTACCCATGCTTCCATCTCTACCATGCCCAGGGAGATGATGTGTGCTGCACCCGCCAATTTCCAGATCAGTCCAATAACATCTTTTTGGAATTATGATATTAAAAAAAGGTCATTTTAGCCTCCTAGGAAATCTTGCCTCCGCATAATTCCCTTGCTGTTGCAATTCTTTTTTTGTCTATTTTTTCCTTGTATAATTGTGTACAGGCCACTGTCCTTTTTTGGTTAAAATTAAGCAAAACTACACTGTTTACTAATATCTTATAATGGCAGCCAGGTTTTAGAGATGCCTTCTTCTTCTTTTTTTTTTTTTGTATTTTTATTCTGATTTATCTAAGTAAAGACCCGATTTTCATGGATTCTTTTCTATTTTTTTTTAAAAACATGATCTTCCTACAAACTTTAGTTTTGAACTATTCTTCTTTATTTCACATAAGTAAAAATATAAAGAATATTTATTCACCTATTGCTTGAGAAACAAAATATGAGAAATAACAGCTTCTTAAATTCTTCATTTTGGCATCCTTGCTTTTCCATATATAATTATTCTCCTGAGACTGAAGTTTATTATTCCTTCTTTATGGTTCAAATTATTTATTACATATGTGTGAACCCATTTTTGCATATGGTCCAAACTTTTGTAAATGAAATGAAAATATTTGTATCTCTTTAAAGTCTTCCCTTAATTTGGCTTTAAGTTTTTGAGCTCTGTCCATGTTTGGACCTAGAGTTCTATTTTATTCATTTTAATTCCTGTCAGATATCCATTTAGGGGCTGAAGAGAAGGCTAGATAATTAATTAAAAACATTGACTGCTCTTTCAGAGGACCTAGATTGATTCCCAGTACCCACATGATGACTCACAGGTATTTATAACTCCAGGTCCAGGACTCCAACATCCTCTTCTGGTCTCCAAGGGCACTGCATGCATGTGGTACATAGACATATATGCAGTCAAAAGACACATATAAACATAGTATTTTTTAACTTAAAGATTTTTCAAAAAGATATACATTTATACAACTATATACTCAGTCAACAATCCATTCTGTGAGTTAGACTCTAGATTTTCTATGATTTTTGATCATTAATACTAATACCATGAAAAAAGTCTAGGGCTGGTAAGGTGGCTCAGTGTGGTGGGAATGTTCCGTCTGTATGCTGTAAATAAAGGAACTGTTTTGGCCTGTGTCAGGTGCCGTAGAAGCAGATGGAGTAATCAGGATAGGCAGGAAATCAGAGACAGGTAGAGGAAGGCAGAATTAGGACAGACTCCATCCAGCCACCAAAGGAGAAAAATGTAAGGGGCTCAGGTGAGGCACAGCCATGTGGTCAGACAGATTAATGGAAATGGGTTGAATTAGATGAAAGAGCTAGCTAGCAATATGCCTGAGACATAGACCAAACAAGATGAAATTAATATAAGCATTTGAGTCATTTTTAGTATCAATGTCTGTGTGTGGTGGTTTGAAAAAAAAAATGGCTCCCAAAGGCTCATAGATTTGAATACTTGGTCATCAGGGAGTGCCACTATTAGAAAGGATTAGGAGATGTGGCCTTGTTGGAAGAAGTGAGTCACTGGGGGTGGGATTTGAGGTTTCAAAAAGGCCACCCCACACCTAGAGTCTTATTTGTCCTGCTGCCTGCAGATCTGGATGTTAAACCGCTACTTCTGCAGCACCATATCTGCTTGAGCGCTGCCATGCCCCCCACCGTGATAATGGACTAAGCCTCTGAAACTATAAGCAGGTCCCAGTTAAATGCTTTCTTTTATAAGAGTTTCCATGGCCATAGTGCCTCTTCACAGCAACAGAACATTGACAGGGAAGCAGGGCATTGCTGTTGGTACCAGGGAGCTGGTGTCGCTGATGCTTTTCTGGTGTTGTGATAAAACTCCGTGATCAGAAAGTTATAGAAGGAGTTTGTTTGGACTTATGGCTTTAGAGGGTTAGGAATCTGTCCTGGCAGGGAAGCATGTCAGCAGGCAGCAAGTGACAGGCATGGCAGCTGAGACAGGAAGCTGAGAGGCTTGAAGCACAGAGGGAGAAAGTGGGATAAGGAGCTCTAGAACATAGCCCACTCCCACTTACTCCAGCCATGTCACACTTAATCTACCTAGCCAATGCCACCAACTAGGGACCAAGTATTCAAATGCTTGAGACTATGGGGGACATTTATCATTCAAACCAAAGCAACCTGCAAGAGGAGCAGAGTCACGGCAGGCAGAGAGGGCATTCCGGGACATCTCCGTATTTCTCAGAGGGAAGAAGGACGGGGCTTGTTGGCATCTTCAGAAATGTGCACACTTCGATGATGAAAAGGAATCCTGCAGGCAAATAGATATTTGTGTATGCTAATATGTATATTTAGAAAAGGGGGGAGTCTTTCATTTTGCACTTGAAAAGGATTAATGAGACCCAAGACATAAAATAAATGAAAAATATTTCAAATGCAAAGAAAATAGCTAATGCCTCGCTTACTGCAATGTTACAGAATCACATTCCACTCAGACCAAAGGAATTCAGAATTTGAAACCTCACTCAGACCAAAGGAATTCAGCTTTAGGATTACTCATCAAGGCCACCATTACTATTTAGTGACACAAAACCTTGGACTCAGCATTAATTTAGTGAAGAAATAAAAGTTCTCATTTTGATTAGGACATCATCATATAACATAGTGGTAAAAAGGACTTGTTTGACTTAAAAACACTCAGAATGACTTTTTCATCTCCACTTTGTTCTTTCTCTTATTCGCTTGTTTGTTTGTTGAAATGGGCTGACCTCTGGAGAGATAACTCAGTGATTGGAACACTTGCTGCTCTTCCAGGGGACCTGAGTTCAATTCCCAGCACCTACATGGAAGCTCACAACTGTCTGTAACTTAATTCCAGGGGACTCAACACCCTCACACAGACATACATGCAGTCAATATATCAATATCCATAAAATAAAAATAAATTATAAAAGAGTGGGCTGACCTCACAAGACTGACTTTGAGCTCCTGATGTTTTTGCCTCTGCCTCTCAAATGCTAGGATTGCAGGTGTGGCATCCTGTCCAGTCTATTTTGTTCTTTGAGGCAGAATCTTTCTATGTAGTTGGGCTGGACCTGAATTCTTGCCCCAGGGTCCCCAAGGGCTGGGCTTGTGCCTCTGTGCCATACCTTGCCTCTTCATTTAACCTCTTCTGGGGAACACAAAAGGCTGGAGGAAAAAATGGTTCTGAAAATAACTAAATTTATAGTAACCAGGAAATTAGATATATATTTTAAAGTTAATCTTATTACATGTTTGTGTAGCATATGGGTATGGTGTCCAAGGAAACCAGAACAGGCCATCAGATCCCTCGAACTAGATCTACAGACAGCTGTGAACTTGATAGTGGGTGCTAGAATTGAACTTGGGTCCTCTGAAAGAGTAGACAGTGCCCTTAACAACTGAGCCATCTCTCCAGTCCCATTTCTCCAACGATCAAGAGCCTCATTAACATATTTTATCAAAATCTTCCATTGTCACCCCATTCATATCTCACAGGAAAATTATGTGTATAAACGGAATATTAGTGTTTTCAAGCTTTTGTGAAAGTAAAGACCTAAGTTTGAACTTTTTTTCTTGCTTTGAGTTGTCATAACGGTAAGTATCATAAGCATGTATTTGATTAAAGTGGCACAGATATAACAGCACATATTTAGGAAAGAAATATTATAAAAGGAAAACTTTGCTTGGGAAGGGAGCTCAGATGGGCTGGGGGCTCGGCATCTCCACCGGGTCCTGGCTGGTGTTTTCTATCACTAGTTGGAAGCAGGA
Source organism: Sigmodon hispidus (assembly GCA_004025045.1). Taxonomy (NCBI): domain Eukaryota; kingdom Metazoa; phylum Chordata; class Mammalia; order Rodentia; family Cricetidae; genus Sigmodon; species Sigmodon hispidus. The sequence continues at coordinate 108,333 of PVIH01001902.1, forward strand.
CTCTGAACTTGTCATCCCAGCCCTATGTCACAGTGTGAAAGTGCACTTGGAGAAATGTTTCCATATAAATGATGGTACCTTTTAAGTGGGTCTTCACATGAGAGAAGGGAAAAGCAAACTCGTTAGAGTCTCTTATATAAAGCTGCCAATCCCATCCAGAAGGGTGCTGCCCTCATGACTTAATCACCTCCTATGGCTCCACCTCCTAAATTCATCACCTCAGGGGTTAGGATCTTAGTTTGTACAGTTTGGAAGTAACAGCCCCGTAGTTGAGGGCTTGCCTAGCATTCACTAAGCACTGAGGCTTATCCTCAGCACTTCAGTCAAACCATAGGTGAAATTCTGGAGACAGTTATTCGGAGCATTATATACATCAAAAAGGTTTTGCTAAGATCTTTAAATGGGGGTGGAGAGAGCTGGCGAGATGGCTCAGTGGGACAGAAACACTTGCTGCCAGACAGTGCAAGCCTGAGTTCAATCCTCACAACCAAAGTTAAGTTGGAAGAACTGACTCCATAAAATTGTTTCCTGACCTCCACATATGTGTTGGTTTGAATTGAATGGCTGCCATACATATAGGTTCATATATGAATGCTTGGTCATTAGGGAGTGGTACTATCTGACAGGGATTAGGGAATGTGGCTTTGGTGGATTAGGTGTGGCCTTGGAGGAGGTATATCATTGGAGGGTGCTCTTTGGGATTTCAAAGGCTCTAGCCATGCCCAATGTCTCTGTGCTTGCAGATCCAGATGTAAGGCTCTCAGCTACTTCTCCAGGACCATGTCTGTCTGCATGTCACCGTGCTTCCTGCCATGGTGATAATGAACTATAAACCTCTGGAACTGCAAGTGAGCCCCATTTAAATGTTTTTTTTTTTTTTTTAAATTAAGAGTTGCCACGGTCATGGCATCTCCTCACAGCAATAGAACACCGACTAAGATAACGTGTGTTGTTACACACGCACACAGACATATAAACACAGAAACACACAAAAATAAGTTAAAAAGTAGATTATTAAATCACAGATTGGGTGGTAGGCTAGCAGTGACTTTCTGCCACCGTTTTCCTTAAATACACTTTTGTCAAAACTTTGCACCTATAAACAGCCAGTCAATTTATGTGAAGCCTCTAAAATCGGATTGGTAAATTAGTCTTAGTTGCTAGCCTGATTATTTGAATTAGACTATCAAGAATCAGACTATTTCTGTTTTGGGTAGATGTGAATTTGCATCCCTCTGACAATTGTCTGTATCCAAATGACTCATGTGAGTCCGCTCCATTTCTGTACACATCACCCAGAAGAGAAGTAAGTCTGTCTGAACTAGTATCCATCATGGATGGCTGACGGCACCATTGGTTCATATTGGCTAATTCCCCCACCTTTCTCTGTAGATGGTTTCCCCCAGTATGTTGATTTGGAACTTGGCCAGGTGACTAGATTGACTAGAAGATGAGGGATAAGAAGTGTGTGTGGTACCCACTCTGTGACTGTCCTCTGCATCCTTCCTCAGTCCAGGAGAAGCTCAGTCACTGTCCAGGACAAGATGCTGCTCAACATCCATCCTCAGCTGGGAGCAAACCTCACCTGACTTACAACTCGTGTAGCATTTTTTCTGTTGTAGGTCTAGCCTTGGGAAAACTGACCAATCTTCTCTTAGAATCCAATGTATGAGTTTTTCAGCAACTAGAGTTTGTTTACAAATAAGAGCATTCCTAAGTTAAAGCCCAGAAGTAATAAAATGGCTAGTCATCGGAGTAGTCCATTCACAGAAGTACCCAAGCTGTCATGCTCAAATAAGCATACACTATCGCAAATAGAACAGCCAAAGCCTTGGAGAATCTATTCATCAGCTACATTTCCAGGCGTGTCTTTGCAGGCCACTGTCTGGCCCACCTCGCCGGCAAGGAAGACGCAACACCAGATTCTTCTGCAGCAACTGACCAGGTCCTTTATTCAGCGTGTACACTCTTCTTTCTTCTCTCCTTCTCCTTCCCTTTCCCCCTGCTCTCGGCTTAAAAGCTCTCCGGTGATCCACTCACTCCCTGCCACGTGGATGCTGCCCATTGGGCCATGCATGCGGAAGCTCACTCGCGTGATCACCTCATGCCAAATAAGGAGTTTTTCCCTAGGGAGCGCTCGCCTCCATCGCAGCTCCTGACAGGCCACTGTCTCATCAATGATAACATTTTTCTTGGGCTCAGATGTCAATACAAACTAAACTGAGAAAAAATTTATTTATTTATTTTTTACCATATTTACCATACAGAAGCTTATTTACCATACAGAAGCTTATTCATTCATGAAGACATAAAAACACTCTTCATTTGACCTTTTAATTTCAGCTTGATCTACAAAGAGTTAAAAAGGAATGTACTGAGTTTCACACACATTTCTCTAGATCCCTTTGCACTAACAGCACATTTGCCCATAGTGAAGATGTGACCTTGAATGAAGTTTTGGAAACAATTTGTCAAGAAACTAAATAAATAAATTAATTTTACTCTAGAAGATATTTTGTTAAAAAAAGTTTATCTGATTTTAATAGGGCTATTTTTGGTCCCTTGTAAGGAGAAAATAAAAAAAAACCTTTAAAAACATATATGCAGCCTTACTTAAATATCATACAATATACATGCATTGGAACTTAACATGACACTCCAGATTTTAATGCTTTCATGTATCAGTTAAAAAATAAAGCCAAAATCAACATTGATAAAATACTACCAACTCAACTAAGGGTTATGCTTAGATTTGATGGTTTTTACATAGGCTGGTTAAGTGTGTGTGGGTATTTTAGAATTCTACCACACATATAGATTTGGGTGTTGGTCACCACAATCAGGCCACAATACTGATCGGTCACCACAGAGTCACCCTCTAGTTGTCTTTCATAGAAAAAAAAAAAGCTAGTAATATTCTTTTCCAAACCTCACCCCTGGCAAACACTGGTCCATTTTGCCTCTCTTTAATTTTGTCCCATGTGGCATATTCTATAAATGGAAGAACACCATATGTGACCCTTTGAGACTGGCCTTTTCTCTCAGCTCAGTGCTCTTCTGTCTAGGCACATGTGTCCCTTTCATGGCTGGGGAGTACCCTGCATGGATATGCTTGTGTATCCATCCACTCCCATGGCTGGGACCTGTGGGCTGCTTCCACTTTGGGACTGCCATAAATAAGCTGCCAAAACACTCATACAGAGGTTTGTGTGGGAATGCAGGTTTGTATCTCTTGAGAATAAGCACCCAAGAGAAGAATGGCTGGATTCACAGTAAATGTATGTTTAACCTGAGAAACCTGCCAAGCTGACTTTCAGCACACCGGCTATATTTTACATTCCTGGCAGCACGGTCTGAGAGAGCCAGAGTTTGGCCAAGTCTTCCTTTTACAGCGCAGAGACTTTTAAATTTCATGTAGTCCCATTCCTCAATAGTTGCTACTGTTTCCTGAACTGTGGCAGGCTCCAGAAAGTCTTTGTCCATGCCTACGTCTTAGAATGTGTCCCCTATGTTTTCCTCTGCTGAATCCTGGAGTGCCCAGGGACAGGCATGGCTGAGGCTGTGAGAGAATGAAGAAGAGACAGCCACATGGACACATAGAAAAGCTGGGAATTTAGGTGGACTGAGTTCTCTGATGGAGAAGCCTCAGCACTCTGGAAGTTCAGCATGCTTATTATATAAATTTCAAAAGAGAGGTGGATTATTGGCTATGGCTGCATGAATACTTAGGACTTTTGAAGAAAAAAATTCAATGGTTACCTTATTAGAAATCATGGTCAATTTTTCCCATGTGTGTTTAGTATATCTTGTGAGGGAAAAAAAAGTTTGTATTGCTAAAACCTAGTAAATCCAGCGGCTGAATGGAAACCTAGACTATCCTTGCAATCTTTGTTATGTTATCATTTCCATGCCAGTGTGTTCATTACATTTATACTCTTCAGTTTTTCTCTTGTCTATTCTTTTCTAATAGTTAATGAATATACCAGTTATTATTATAATTTTGCCATTTTGAACTCTGAAATTCCCCAGTTTGTGAACTACTGATAAAACACTTCAAAGTTCTTGTAATAATAGTAGACTTTTAAAAAGCACTTTTTTTTTTACTTTATTTATTTATTTATTTGCCTTGGTGTTTGCCTGGTACTGGAACTACAGACAGTTGTTAGCTGCCATGTGGGTGCTGGGAATCGAACCCAGGTCCTCTAGAAGAGCAGACGGTGCTCTTAACCACTGAGCCATCTCTCCAGCCCCCTAATAGTAGACTTTTAATACAAGTTTAACATTAAAATTGTATGAAATGTTCACATTGATGTCTACAAAATCCACTGCTTCCTAAAATTATTTTTATTCTTGGATACTTTTTATTCTGCTTGAATATTATGATAAGTTCCCCTTGTAGGGGAGAGGGGTCTTCGGGAGATCACTCAGCACAGTGCATCCCTGGGTAGGTGTGATGGAGAGATGACTCAGTAAAGCACTTGGTATGAAAGCATAGGAATCTGAGCACCCTCATAAAAGCAAGATGTGGTAGAGATGGAGATAGCCCTGGCCAAAAAGAAACCTTTCAAAAAAAAACTAGGTAGATGGCTCCTGAGGAGGAATACTCAGGCTTTAACACACACACACATCTTACAAGGATTTTAATTGGAATTGAATTTATAGGTTGAGAATGGATAGTTCTATAGTATTTCTTCCTTCCTGTTCATGTACTTGGCATAAACTCTTCATTAACTTGTTTTTGCTGTGATTATCTTGGGATATTTTGCAGCAACCGCGTTTTGAGGTTTTATTCTGATTTTTTTTGGGGGTAGCATTAGATGGGCTTGCTCATGGCATCTTCATACTGCGTGCTATTGCTTTCATCCATTCCCTCTCCATGCCTCCTGCCACGGGTTTACCTTCTTTCCCCTAAGTAAAAGTCCTCTTTCTGCTTTTATGTCACATTCTGTATCCTGCCACTCTCTTTCTCTCTCTGGTAGAGTTCCCTCTTCACAGAACCTTCCTTGCCTCACAACCTCTCCTATGTAAATACACACATACACATGTAATTTAAATCTAAACTCAGTGGTGGGTTTGACTAGCTCACACTGATGCCCAGCAGATTCTTTGCCTTGAATTCTCCACTCAAATGCCACTTCTTCTGATGCCTTAGGCACACTTGGAGGACCTTTCCACAGTGTGTCACATATAGTTACAAGAGCAAATACTACTTATTGCTAAGTCTAGGCCACTATCCCTTGTTAAATACTCAGAGCATTTTCTCATGGTCTCCAAACAACTATCAGAAACCAAAGTTGCTATGATTCTCTCTATTTGTGAGAAGATGAATCTGAATTTAAAAACCTCAGCCACAGCACTAAGACAACACGGGAGTAGAACAAGGATTCAGGCATCCAGATGCAGAGCACAGATCATATCCTCTTTAAAGCACTTGAATTATAACAGAATGGTTGACTTGCATTATACATCCCAGAGAAAAAGTTTTGAGTACACTCCCAAAGCTCAGTGAAGAGTGTTGCATGACTACACAGTGATAAATAAAATCAAGATTGAATAAAAACAAAACAAATTCCCATGGGCTCAGGAAAAAAGTCAGTGCTTAAAAGCAACACTCGTTGCTCTTGCAGAGGACCTGGGTTCAGTTCCCAGCACCCACATGGTGGTTCCCAACCATCCAAAACTGCTGTTTCAGGGGCTCTGACACCCTCTTCTGATTCTGGGGTCATCAGGCATACAAATGGCACACATGCATGCAAAATACTTGTATACACAAAATCTTAAAACAACAACAAAATAAATATAGTGTTAAGTGATCTGAGGGGAAGAAGGCGGAGCCCAGGGTCACATAGAAAATGAAAATACGGGGCTGGAGAGATGGCTCAGCGGTTAAGAGCACTGACTGCTTTCCCAGAGGACCTGAGTTCGATTCCCAGCACCCACATGGCAGCTAACAACTGTCTGTAATTCCAAGATCTGACAGTTATACATGCAGGCAAAACACCAATTCACATAAAAATAAAAATAAATATTAAAAAAAGAGAATGAAAATAGGAAATGAAAGAGAGGGCTGAAGAAGGCAGTTGCGGACTTGAGAAAATAGTGTCGGGTCACAGGAATGGAGTCAAGATCTTGATATAAACACGTGCTGAGCTTTAGTGCTTCAGACAGACACAGACTGAGAAAGGAGGGAAATACAATAGTACTTCTTTTCTGGTGGTGGTGGTGGCGACCGCAGGGCTGGGAGTGGAGAAGTGGGAGGAAAGGTTGGCTCTTCTCATATAATTCCTAGTCATTGCACATAACCTATTCTTTAGTTCACCTCCAGATTGCTTGTAACACCTAACGCATAGTAAATGCTATGGTAATAGTTAAGTCTCTGTATGATCGTTTTTCATGTTTCGAACAGAAGCAGCCACCCTGGGCCTAAACACTCACTCTAACCATGTCAGCAACAAAGTAGCATTTGGATTGGTGGTGCGAGCTGACTGTACTGGAATCTGGACTCAGCCACGTGTCGTGTTATGTCTAAGAAGCAGCCCGTGGTGCATGGGTAAGACTTTCCCAAAGAAGCTGAGAATATACAGGTATACAGGGGTATACAGAAGAGAAGAGAGGAAGAAGTCACAGAGGTGCCAACGTTTTTGCATCCTCTTGTCTTGGTGCCTCTAACGGTACTTAGCACTTCAGGCACTAAATATAGCTCTATGAATGGATGAATGAATGAATGAGAGAAAGAAAGAACGAACATCTTTCTCACGGTTGGCAGGGTTATGTCCCTTCTTTACCCCATCTCCCCATTTCCCACCATAAAATGGCCCTAGCGTGGTGTTCCTCGCATGAGCAGCAGCAGCTGCTGGCGCTTGGAGCCGAGACCGCCGCTGCGCACGCGCGTCCGCTGGAGGGCGAAAGTCGTTCGGACTGCGAGGACAGTGACCGTCTTCCTTTGCGGTCCCTGTAGAGCGCCCAGGGTGCGCTGGGTGGGAGAGGGCACGAGGAGTGAAATGGGTTCTATGTTTAGAGTAGGGCTAACGCAGAGGGGAAGCCAGCGGATCCTGGGGGTGAGGGGACCGCGGTGGCGCCGGGCTCAGCCACCGCCTCTAAGTGACACCCCTCCGGGATCGGGATGAGAAGGAGAGAGCTTTGGAGAGAGAAGCCTGAGAAACCTACAGGCCGGTGGAGCTTTTCATCTGGGACCCTTCGGAGCCCAGGAGAGAGCAGGTGCGGGTATAGAAAGGGCCCTCACGTTTAAGCTGGCACAATGACCTGCACACCCTACGTAGTGCCAGCGTCTGGAGCAGCGCCAAAGGGCTTGGCGAGCTGTGGGGTGCCAGGGTCCAGTACTTCCATGGAGGGCTGGTGCCAAACACTGGAATCTGCAGACGCCCCTCTCTGCCGCGGGGTGGCAGAGTCCCGGGACAGATGTACCCCCACAGACCCGGAGGGGTGGCTCCGCCCCGGGACCGCAGGGAGGCACTGCCATGGGGGGCGGAGTTGTAGCCGCCCCCAATCCGGTGGGACCGCGCGGCCGGTTTTTAAGCTCGCGGAGCTCCTAGTTGCCTCTCAATTTTCTCTCCCGCCAGTCTGTCTCCCTTCCGCGCGATGGCCTCGGTGAAGACTTACGTGACCAAGTTCAAGTCCTTCGTGATTTTGTTCTTCTCCCCGATCCTGCTGCTTCCACTCATCATTCTGGTACCTGACAAGGTCAGTTGCGTGTCTGGGCAGCCCAGTGGAACCCGGGTGCCCAGTGCAATAACGGGCACGGAACCCAGGAATGCTGAGCTGGAACGCATGGATTCCCCCCCGCGGGGACAAGCTCGCCTGGGGTGCGTGCTCAGATGCTCCAGGCACCAGATGGGAGGTGCCCTGCAAGAAATCCGAGGGTCGCAGAGACCCTAAGGTGAACACATTTTAGAGTGCACCAATTGCAGGGCGCAAGAACTTTTCGGGCAAACACGGAGACCTGGACATTAGGACAGATCTGAATCACACAGAGCCCGCCACAGGCTTAGCCTCTGACTCAGAATCTACCCCCCAAGAATGCACAACCAGCGTTATCCCAGTTTAAAGATGCTGCTCAAGCCCGCAGGGACTCTGAGGGCTGCGCTTTTCCTCCGTGTTTCTTCTCTAGGGATTAGACATTCCCCAGCTGTAGATGCCCTCAGTCAGGTACCTACAGGAAAGAGCATCACCTGTGTGCATCCTGCCTCTGTCACATTATGGTCCTGATTTTTGAGGCTCAGTTTCCCTATCCATGATCCATTTTTCTTTCCAGCTCTGAAACCAAGAAAGCCACTCTGAGTCCAGCTACCGTCTGGCTTGGGCTTCACTGTCCACTGCCTGCTGTGGCTGTGGCAGGAGGCAGGACACGTTCCCAGAGCTCACGCCTTGGGTGGCATGGCACTGGGTTGCAGGGAAGCTGTGTCCCATGCCCTGGCCTCCTAATGCTCCTGGGAGGAAGGGAGAGAATGAATGGCCTTGGCTGCAGGGCAGAGGAGGGGCGGGAGCCCTGGCCCGACACTCTTGGGCTGTATGCAGCCAGTCTGGCGAGGCCAGAGCTCTTTGAAGCCTTTTGTGGCTGCTGGCTGCTCCTTCCTCCATTCCGTCTTCCAGCTCTTTCACTCTCAGCCCAGACAGGAAACCTTGCTGGGATCCTGCTTCCCCTCCACAGGCAGGTTTGGGAACAGTGGGACTCTTCAGGGAATGTTTTGAGAGGAGAAGAGTGTACTGGGCTGCACTTGTATTCACTTTACATTGTGCCTTTCACCAAAACCCTGTGCTCTCTGGGACTGGGTGCCTTGATGGGTACAATGGGGTGATTGGATTCGGGGCACTTTAAAGCTTTCCGAGAAAAGGGGATCATTCGGGTTCCTAGGAGCGGGGGAAGGGAATGTTTTGAGCAGAGTCCCCTCATGGGCCAAGGAGAGCAGGTCTACTGTGATGGCTTTTCAGTTACCACATTGTTAGTGAGCATCCACAGAGATTTGGGACTGTTCTTGTCTGTGGGAGGCAGCCAGGCTAGAAAGCTGTGATTTTAGCTTTGCTGGTGGGGAGTGATGTTCCCTGGAATAATTATAGTCGCATGGTTGACCTTCCTGGTAGAGGACAGTATATAGAGGACCCCACTTTATGCCTGGCACATGCATCATGTACACACACACACACACACACACACACACAGAGAGAGAGAGAGAGAGAGAGAGAGAGAGAGAGAGAGAGAGAGAGAGAGAGAATAAGAGCGAGCCAGGTTCCCAACTGGGGTGTATGTGTATATGCCCTGGGAATGAAGCCTGGGGAGACCATAGTGCAGGTTCTTCCAAAAGATATCTCCCTGTACCTTCCCTCCAACTCCAACTGGATTAGCTTCTGGGAGCCTGAGCCCTTGGCTTCCTGTTTTCTCCCTCTGTGCCGCTGTTTTGATCACCACCAAAGAGCACCCTGCCCCCACTCACCATGCCATCCTCATTGTGCAAGAAAACTCAGAGATGCACAATACTCATGCAAGAGAGTGTCAGCTGGACCCTGGGGCACATAGGCAAGAGAAAGTCACATATACACAAGAAAAAGTCAGCCAGACCCAGGGGCAGCCTGACCACCGCTGCTCTGTCTGATGATGGCTCCCAGAACAGTTATCCTCTGTGGTTCACGGTCCCTTCCCAGACACTCTTACTTCCTTCTCTCCTTCCTTCCATCTCTCTGATCCACTTTTCCTACCCTTTCTCCAATTCCTCCACTGCTTTTAAAACTCATTTTAATAAAATGGTTTGGACAAGTTTAATCACTTATTATGTTAAACTTGAAGGAAATTTTATTTTAACAAATATAAAGTAAAATAAGTCACCTTTATTGCTTTATTATTAATGTCTTGATGAACTCTAAATACTAATCAATTGACCTCTTGTCTTTTTTTAAAGATTTATTTATTTATTTATTATATATACAGTATACAGAACAGAGTACCAGATGTTATCCCAGATGGTTGTGAGTCACCATGTGGTTGCTGGGAATTGAACTCAGGACCTCTGAAAGAGTAGTCAGTGCTCTTAACCTCTGAGCCATCTCTCTAGCCCCTGACCTCCTGTCTTACACACACACACACACACACACACACACACACACACACACACACACACAGAGAGAGAGAGAGAGAGAGAGAGAGAGAGAGAGAGAGAGGAGGGAAGTTTTGCCTACTTCATTTTCATTATGCAATGTGTAATGAACCATATAAAGAACATTTTATTCAATCCCGAACTACATTTCCAATCATAGCTCAATCAGATTCTATCACACAGTGATGTCATAGTCACATCACTTGGCCTTCATTTGACAATAAAGATGTCCTCAAAGGGCATGTGGATGAGAACATGCCCCTTGCTGACTGATGTGTGAGTGCTGTCAGAGGAACACTCAGCCCTGGCTGATTCCACTGTGCATGGGTGTCTCCCAACCCACTCTGTGTGCTCGGTCCAGAGCCTACTTTGGTCTCAGCTTCTGTTGCTTTTCCAGACACCTTCTCAGGGGTAGGGGAGTGAAGTATTTGCTTAGAATTAATTCATCATCTTCTCTAAGCTTGCTACTTCCTTCCTAGACATTTGTGCTTTATTTATGTGTGTGCGTGTGTGCGCGCATGTGTGTGTGTGCATGTGAATCCTTGTACATTCGGAAGTCAGAGGCCAGCATCAGGTGCCTTTTCCTCAACTGCTATTCATTTCTTTTCCCAAGACAGGATCCTCAGTGGCCTGGATCTGACCATACAGGCTAGGCTGTCCTGTCTCCACATTCTTAGTGCTGGTACATTTGTGTGACACACCTGGTGTTTTCATTTGTTCTAGGGACCAAGTTCAGGTCCCCATGCTTAGGGTTAGGGTTAGGTAAACACTTTCCTGCCTCAGCTCTCTCTCCTGCACTCACCCATCCCCAGACTTTTCCAACTCTTTACTGACACTGTGAGTCTAGATTAGGGAGGATTGAGTGTGTTGATTGAAGGATGAGAAATCTTGTGTTCCATCTTCTATGAGGGACAGTGAAAATGGTCACAGGCCACCTACAGTCTGAACTCAGAGAATAAAGGTTATATTAAGGAGTTTCTGGGTGTCACACATTCTGTAATTTACAGATAAGAATGAGAAATGAGCCCAAAGAGAAAGCGAGATTGGAAAGAGGAGAGGAGACTCCTGGATGACGTTGTTTAGGATTGCTACGCCATCACAGTACAGGACAGCTTTCAGCATTATTGCCTAATAGTTCTCTACAACATACCTTTTTATTTCTCATGCCCAAGAGGAACCTCCCTTACCCCCACCCCCACCCCCGCATCCCTGCAGCTCACCCCAGTGGCTTTCTATCTCATAGGATAAGTATACATTTTATAGGAAGAAAGGGAAAACTCCCCGATGCTCTCTAACCATATAGGCTGATAAGTGAGGAGATCTACAGATGTGTTGATCACAGGAAATGAGTTCCTTCCCACAAGCTCATAGTAACTCCAAATCGCACATACTCTGTTCCAAAGGGGAGGGAACCATGGGAATGTAGGAGGCTTCAGGGGACTGCAAAGCGATCTTTAGGGTAATCTAGTTAGTTTAAAGAAACAAGCGGTGGCAAGGGGCAAAGTCCATTGGGTCCCACAGAGTAGACAATGAAATAGTGTCTGCAGGACAATGGTAGGTGACAAGTGTTTCTAAGGTATGTTGACAAATTTAGCATTTTTAAAAATGTGATTAGCAGCTTTTTGTTGTTATTGCTTAGTCTCTCTTTGCAGTCCAAGCAGTCCTGCAGATCACTGTAGGCCAGGCTGACCGAAGACTTGCAAAGATCCTCTTACCTTATGAGGCCTCTAGATGCTAGAATTACAGGCATGCACTGCCATGCCCGGCTCAGACTTCAATCTTTCTTACTGCCTTTTGAAATTAGTTAAGGAAGACTCAGAGAAGGGATCAGAGACTATCTTTTCTTATTGGTAGGACCCGACTTGAATCAGACACGGCCCCCCGAGTAGAACCTCTTCTAGAATCTACTGTCTTCTACCTTCTTGTAGTTCAAAATCGGCGTTTCAGGGCACACCTCCTTTAGGGATAACATTCCCTGAAGACATGCAGTCTTCTCTGTTGCCCACAGCAGGAAATGTATAGATTGGGTGGAGGACAAGGTGATGCTATATATCCCACTGTTGAGAGAACAGTTCTCACAATGACCTGTCTCCGCCCCAAATGTCAGTGTATGGGATTAGGAAACACTGCTTCAGCCAATAAGGAGTGAAGAGGTGTCCTGGGATGTTTATAGGGTGCTATGTTTCTTTGAAAACATTTGTTAATTGCGGTGCTAGAACTACACAGTTGGAAGGAAGGAGGCAGGGAATGGTTGGACTTGGAACAACCTGACTTTCCTTGTCTGTCCTGAGTCTTGGAGAGCCACACTGCCCAGGAGCAGGGCAGAGGCTTCTCTACCGCATATGCAGCCCCCGACCCTGGCTGCTGTGAAGCTAAGATGCAGAAACAAAGCCTTCCAGGCCTCAGAACGGTCTCTTCAGTTTGTCAGGTGTGCCTATGTCATCATCCTCATGGCCATCTACTGGTGCACAGATGTCATCCCAGTGGCTGTCACCTCCCTCATGCCTGCCTTGCTCTTCCCACTTCTGAAGATACTAGACTCCAAGCAGGTGAGTAAGCTGAACCAGGGCTGGTGGCTTCTGGTCCTCCCGTGTACAATCCTCCTTCCCTGAGCCCCCCTGAGCTTCCGAGACCTAGTGATAGCTACAGAAGTCCAGTCGTGGATCCCTCAAGGGCAAGTGTGGACACAGATCACTCCACGCTACCTCAGAAACCAATATCTGGCTTGCTTAGCTGTCTAGGTGACTTGGGCCTTGGACCCAAGTAGTATATGATTGGGGACTGCCCCCATGGGGCACCCTACCACCTTCCAGGTGTGTGTCCAGTACATGAAGGAACCCAACATGCTGTTCCTGGGCAGCCTCATTGTGGCCGTGGCTGTGGAACGCTGGAAACTTCACAAGAGAATTGCCCTGAGAATGCTGCTTTATGTGGGGACCAAACCCTCACGGTAAGTACATCTGCTTTCTCTGACCATACGGTACTACAAGAGCCATTGGAGAGTGGAGTGTGACAGGACAGGACATCCAGAGAGGAAGGTAGAGCACTGGCCTCTGGGTGGAACAAGATGATTTTGCTTAGATCTTTGGGATTTAGGAGAGAAGAGTCTCTAGGTAAAACAGTGTGAATCGGGGGCTGGAGAGATGGCTCAGTGGTTGGGAGCACAGACTGCTCTTCCAGAGGACCGGGGTTCAATTCCCAGCACCCACATGGCAGCTAACAACTGTCTGTAATTCCAGTTTCGGGCAAACACCAAAGCAAATAAATAAATAAAAAAGCTTTAAAAAAAAAAAAAAACCAGTGAGAATCTTCTAGATCTTCGTGGACAGCTAATGTACCTACATGTGGGGCTTCTCTACCACACCCTGGATTTTGCTGAGGTCAATTTCCCTGGCAAATGGGAGGTGTTTTTTTTAGAGCCATAGCTGAGTTTGAGGTCTCTTTGTATAGACATCAGCAATGTTTGTGAGAAGACCATTAGCAGAGAATCTATATAGGAGCAGTAACAGGGAATTTATATAGTCACTTTTCACATGTCAGTGGCCACATTCCTGAAAGGAACAACTTGATGGAAAATTTATTTCAGCTTATAGCTTTGGATGGTGTCCAGTCTGTGGTTGATCGCCCTTATATACCTGAACAAAAATATCTTACATACCCGAGAAGAATATCACGGTGATTGAAGTGTGTGGTAGCAGAAATTCACCTACATCAGACAGGAAGCAGGAGAAGGAACCAAGAGCCATGATGCACCACCAAGGACAAGCCCCAATGACATACTTCTTCCAGTTACACCCTCCTCCTTATTATTTGAGAACTTCATATGTGCATACAGTGTGTGTGTGTGTGTGTGTGTGTGTGTGTGTGTGTGTGTGTGTGTGTGTTAACCAAATCCACCTCATACCCCCACCCTTAGCCCCATTCTTGTGCTACCCACCATATGCCCTGTGGAGTTGTAGTGACACACATGGATGGAAGTAACCAACCACTTTCTGATTGGACTTAAGGATGTCTCCAAAAGATGGAGCTCATGTCTGTACCATTAACTGGGCTCCAGCCTCGTGGCTGGCTCCATCATAGGTGCCACTTCGTATGCTTCACCACCACTCAATGATGCCATCACATTACAAATCCACTGGGAGTTTAATAGATTCATTATGCCAGAGCCCTCACGTTCTGGTCTGCCCTTCATTCCTTAATCCAGTCAAGTCCACAATGAAAATTAACTGTCACAGAGAGAAGGGAGGGAAGGGAAGGAGGGCAAGGTGGGGGGGGGGAGGAGAGCCGCTCAAACTGCCACCCTGCCTTGGCACAGCTGGCCTTGCGTTGCCAGGAAGGGTGGCTCCAGCTCCCAGCTGTGCCCTGGGATGTGGTGGGGAGGGCAAGAGGGACTCTGAATTTCTTCTCTGCCCCTCCTCTGCAGGCTGATGCTGGGATTTATGTTTGTGACGGCCTTCCTGTCCATGTGGATCAGCAATACTGCCACCACAGCCATGATGATTCCCATTGTGGAGGCCATGCTGGAGCAAATGGTAGTTGCAAATGCAGCTGCGGATGCCTCCCTGGGGACACTGGAGCTGTCGGACAAGGACAAGGCGGGCGAGTTTCCAGGTGCATACTGGCTTAGTTATTGCAGCCAGGCCCTCCCTGCTGTGATGCTATGGCTCTCTCCTTCCTCCCAGTCTCCTTGTGCCATTCCTTAGACACACGTAGAGGGGAAAATAGTTTTGTTATTAGTATTTGGGGTTTGGTTATCACACAAAGGAAAGATCCTTTACACAAACTTAGAACATTGCATTATTTAGCCAGAGTTCATAAGTGGTCCCATGTTAAGAAGCATTGAGCAGTCATTTGATAGTTTATTTAGGCATCATTGAGCTCTTGATGGATTCTCCCCATCCTTGCTACTCTTATTTTCTTTGGGGCTGCCTTCTTGGCTCTTCTTGAGCAAGTCACCCTTTGCTCCACTCCCATAGGTCTTGGGGTTTGCTTTCTACAAGGCTCAGGACTTAGGAGATACAGGGTGGGTAGGTAAGTAAGTAGGGTGCTTCCCCCACTGCCTAGTCCCTATTCTTCTCCAGACTCTGTCTGAGAGGAACTCAGGAACTGTGCCCACTGCCTGATAGCTAGGCCCTGGGTGAAGTTCTGGCAACACGGAAGTGACCAGGTGCACTCTGAGCACTGACTGACTCTTGTGGGGTCCAGTGGGACAATCTCATCCAAATCATCTGTTTCAGGGGAAGCCTTAGGCAGGCTTGATAGCATGGTATCTCAAAGAGGGAGGGTCTCACTAGGAGGAGAGGCATCTGAGGTAGACTGAGACCCTTGCATGCAGAGAGTAGACGAGAGCAACAAACAGGAAGGAACCAGGAAATAGGAGCATATACCTTACCTTTCTGGGCTTGGCAAGTACATGAAGGACACCTAGGGAAACCATGTGAAGAGACTGGGGGAAGGCAGATGGGACCTGTCTACGATTTGGGGCTAGAGCTGAGAAATATGCATCTGGCAAGGTGTGTGCCTGACCTGATCTTTGAATGGCTGGGTGGCTCTCACAGCTGACATGGCTAACAGCCTGGCATCCACCCTAGGAAACCAGGTGATATTTGAAGACCTCACTGTACAGAAGCAGGAGGATGAAGAAACAAAGAACATGTACAAGGCTATGAACCTATGTGTGTGCTATGCAGCCAGCATTGGGGGTACGGCCACCTTGACCGGGACGGGACCCAACGTGGTGCTCCTGGGCCAGATGCAGGAGTGAGTTATGACTGTGCCTTCAGGAGACCTCACCATGGGTTTCTGGGGCTGGAGGTGCTTACTCAGCTCTCTTTCCCTCCTGTCTTGGCCCTGAAGCCATCAGTGTAGATGGGTGGGAGGATGAACATACAATCTCTGCAGCCCCTCATCCCTGCACCCACTAAGACTCCTCTCAGGAAATAGAGACCTGATGTCCTGGAGTTCATGGACAAGGCTGCTTTCTGTTATGGAGCAAGTCCAACGTCTTTCAGTGGCTCAAGGCTTCTATCTCAGGCAGGAAATGTTGCCTGGATTGTGTACTAACATCACAGGAAATGGCGGTGGATTGAATTAACAGAAAATGGACAGCTCTAAGAGATCCCTTCCCAGCTCACTAACATTGACTGATAATGGCCAGGGTCTTGTGATCTTCAGGACCTGTAGATGGCACAGAGAATTGGGGTTGGCCTCCCCATTGCCTTAGTCTCCTTCACCATAGTCCCACTAGTTGAATATCCCCCGGAGGCCTCAGGTGCACTACGAGAGTAGCCTAGAGGTGTCTATCGTGGACTGCAAAGGAACATAGGCTGTGAGGATCCGATGTGTGGGCTCTGCCTTGTGCTGGGTGGGGTGGGCTTGGAAGGTCATGGAGGAGAGAGAAGTCTGGGCCCCACCATGGGCTTTTTGTGGTCTGCTGGGTGTGACAAGTATAGGGATCTTTAGGCAGCCTGGCAAATAAATGTGTTAATTGAAGTATGTACAAATTATAATGGCAAAGAACAAAAAGGAGGTGGTGCCTCTTTTGTGTAGACAAGAACTCTGGACAGAGGTAGTGAGGGCAGCTGGCACTGGAGCTGAGGTCTAAAGGAGAAAGTGGCAGGCAGGGCAGCCTGTCAGATCTACTAACTGAAAGTGTTTTCTGTAATCACAACCCTCGGACTTGCCCTTAAATTCTTCTGCAAAAAAGCAGACTGTCCTGGCTGAGTTCTGAGTGGGATTGGATGTCCTTGAGCTAAAGAGGACCAGAAGTGAGCTTAGAGAGGCAGGGTCTGGGCTGAGAGGAAGGCAGGGCTTGGGGAACATCTTCCAGTCCACAGAGAAGTCTCCCGCAGAAACACACAGAGTGGGCCTTCAGCTGCATCCATACACCCTCTTAAGCTGTCAGCCAGATCGGATGGATATGTGACAAAGGTGCGCTTTCCCAGAGGCCTGGCTGTACTTCCATGAGACATCAATAGTCTGTATCCACAGAACTGTTCTCGTCACCCATTCTTCAGTCTTATTTCTTGCTGAGGCCATGTTCGGGGGTCCCCAACAATGATAAACTCTGGTGTCTGGACCCCAGGCTTATATGGCCTGTGGTCAGACACATAGATCGCTCAGGGTTCAGCTGCCTGGCCTGCTCCCTATAGTTCAGCATGACATTGGAAATACAGACCAGCATTTCTCCTTACAGATTGTTTCCTGACAGTAAAGATGTCCTGAATTTTGCAACTTGGTTTGGATATGCTTTCCCCAACATGCTGATCATGCTGGTGCTGTCCTGGTTGTGGCTCCAATGCTATTACATGAGATCCAAGTAAGTGTGGGCTGTTCTCAGGCTAGCATCTGCTGGTACCAGACACCTGTACCAAGCTCTCAGCTCTGGGCTAGTCTATAAAGCTCTCTCACCAGGCCCTGCTTCTCCTGCTGGCTCTCCCATCATCATCATGCCTGGAGGCTTGCTGTACCTCTGTGTGTGTTGCTCTTTCAGCCCAGAGGGGGACTTCTTACCTCCCGCCTGCTCACCGCCCCACCACTGAAGGCCAGCTCAAGGGCTGCATCTTTCCCAGCCCTCCCACTCCTCCACTCCATGTTAGAGTGACTCATTTTTCTGAGTCGCCATTGGGTGTATCACAGCCTTATGCTTTGCCATTTTTTCTGTGCACCTCTTTTTCTTGGCTGTGTACAAGCCCCCCTCCCCAGTCCTAAATGTTTCCTAGCTCAGGGAGCAAGAGCAGGTGTGCCATCTATGTGGGTTAAGGTAATTGAAAGAGAAGGTTGTCTCCACATGCCAAGCCAACACGGCTGGCTGGGCACATTATCACTTGGTCACATGGGTCTAGTAGGCCAAGTCACAGCAGTCCTTTTTATACAGCCCAAGTTAGTCTAAGCTCAGACCTTCACTGAATGCCTGTGGTGTTCCCAGCAATGTGCCAGGCCTGGAAAGTTTACCTTCCTATTCCTAGCACACTGTCAAGTTCACCCAGAGTCACCCTTGATGCAGCCAGACTTTGGACAGAAACTATGACGTGGAGCTGACAAATAGCCTTCCCCCTCCACCCTGAGACAGGGCTTCTGTGTCACCCTGGCTGTCCTGGAGATCTGCCTGCCTCTGCCTCCCCCAGTGGTCTGCTAAATTGTTGTTTTGAATGATATAAATTTACCAGTGGCACCATGTGACCATGCCATACTGGGAAGGAAGACAGGGGCCACTAGAGAGCTTGAACATCTGTTGAAAAAGATGGTATTTCTGACCTCAGGGAAAAGACATGGGAGAAAGGACAAAAGACCTAAGAATTTGTGACTTCAATTGGGGGGGGAGGATGGGGCATTAAAAAAATTCCCTTTCTTCTGAAAGAGGAACCATTTTCACAAAATTACATTTTAAAATTGCTACATCTATTCAGAGAAATTACAACAGCTCTTACGAGCATAGGGCAGTGCTTCCACCAGCCCCCCCTCCTCCAAAGGGAAGCAATGACAGCAGCTCTTTCACTCAGGTTCTTGACTATGTACCAGGACTTAAGTCCTGCCATTCAGTCACATCCATCCAGTGGGCTGATGAGCAGATGGTCCCTTGAACCTGTAGGTGTGGTGGTACAAGCCTGGAATCCCAGCTTGAGGTAGGAGAATCATGAGTTCCAGACTAGCCTAGACTACATAGTTAGACTTTGTCTCGGAGATAAAAATACAGGGCCAGCAATGGTGCAGGGGGTCAGTGAGTAAAAGAATCTTGCTGCCAGGCTTGGTGATGTGAGTTCCATTCCCCTGTACCCACACGGTGGGAGAGATCTGAGCCAACAAGTGTCTTGTGTCTTCCATACTTGTGCTGTAGATACGAATGTGCCCCCCCCAGAGAGAGAGAGAGAGAGAGGCACGCACATACGTAAATAAATGTAATAAACAGACAAACAAAAACCCAGGGGCTGAGGGTATGGCCCCCAGTGGTAGACTCTGGTTTCTATCATCAACATTGCCAAAAGAAAAGAAAAGAAAGAGGGGCTGGAGAGATGGCTCAGTGGTTAAGAGCACTGCCTGCTCTTCCAGAGGACCCGGGTTCAATTCCCAGCACCCACATGGCAGCTAACAACTGTCTGTAGTTCCAGTTCCAGGCAAACACCAAGGCAAATAAATAAATAAAGTTTAAAAAAAAAAAAAGAAAAGAAAGGAGAGATACACCCTGAGACTCTTACAAGGAGATGAATTTCCCTGGTTCATCATGGAGGTCCCAGATGCTTCTGCAGACACAGTATATTTAAGTACTATACACTTACGAATTAATCTTTATGGCAGTCTGTGGATAGTTATTGCCAATATACAGGTAAAACAACTGGAGAGGTTATATGGTCCTTGCCACATTGTACAGCACAGAAGTGGTAGACCTGGGATTGGAGTCCAGTCAGTCATCTCCAGAGCCTGTGCCAAGGGTTGTTGTCCTGGTGTTAAGAGAACTACCTATGGCCTTGGGTTTCTCTAGAACCCCAAGGTCAAGTATGCAGAGGGAGCTGGCTGGGCAGCAAGACTATAAGGGCACTGTTAGCCTCCCAGCTAGCAGCTGACGGCTGACACAGGGGTCCTGAAAACTTAGTTTACAACCCAGCTGTGGTTCCACCCAGCTCTGTACAGCTTCTGCTGCTCTCGTGGGCCATGAGAAGCCTGAACAGCATCTGCCACGAATATAACAGGACTTTAGGACTCCTGGCTTCAGGCCGTAGAGATGCAGTCTACTTCTCCAGTCTTCTACCCCAGGTCTTGACATACCACGCTAACTCAGACACCAAGTGCAGCGTGGCTCACAGGTAGCCTAATTTCCATTCCAGATCTGGTAGGCAGAGAACAAACAGCTCAGCAGAAATAGGAGAGGTCCTCTGTCTTAGGCCACAACCCACCACATACCAGAACATGGTGCTCTCCCCACGCATCTGTGGCTTTCTGGACCAGGTCTGCTGAAGCCAAGAATCACATTTACCAACCACAGAAGGCACTTCCACTGTTCTTTGTGTCTTGATCATTCTTAAAGTTCTCATCTGAAGATGGGTAGCAGTACCAAAGTCTTGGCAGAAACCCTGTTTTCCTTGAGTTTATAGGCAGTCACAGGCCTTCACCTGGAACCACCAGGAATGGTGTGGCATGTTACAGCTGTCCTGCACTCAAGCATCCCAAGCAGCCTCAGCTCAAAATAGGACAAGTGTTCTTTCTGAGAGTTCTCCCTTCTGGCGCCATGATGAGGCGTGTGTGGACCCAGGGATCCCTCTCTGTGGCTCTGCAGCATATCCACTTTCTGGGATGTACCATAATGGGGGCCATTCTTCTGTAGAAGTACACTGTGGTCCCTAACCCAGTTTTAAGATGTCCACAGGATCCAGCGGACACCAGATAAAATGAACCTAGAGGAAAAGGTGCTCAGTTGAACTGAATAAGGATCAGGAGGTTTAGTGTCACCACTGTGGGGGGGTCAGCATTGGAAGACTGAATATTCCACAGAGCCCCAGTCTGTGTTATCGGGAACTTGTCATCAACACCAGCTAGGCCCCGGCTTTTCACTCCATGCTAGGCAACGAGAAATACCAAGGCCACCCCTTATCCTGGAATGTAGGAGTCTCCACAACAGTTCTGAAGTCTCTAGGATAGCAGGCAGTGGCAGGTCGGAGCTTAGAACATCAACTCTGGAGCCAGTGATGTCAGAGAGGTCCTCACTGGTGACAGCAGAGCCGTCCCCTGAGGGTCTTCTGAGGAGATGGATTTCCCCGGTTCATCATGGAGATCCCTGCTGCTTCTGCAGACACAGGAGTCTCACTTCTGCCTTCTTCTCTGATCCCAAAGTACCTCAGGAGGTCAAGCTCTGATGACCTAGTGTCTTTGGGAGGCAGCCATGCCACTGGCACTGACATTGCCCTCAAAGGCGGTTCAGTTCTAGAATGGCCACGGGAGCTGAACACTTCCCATCAGCCAAGCCCTCTTGTGAATTTTGTGCTGGACCCTGAAAGGGTTACGAGGGGAAATCTCTCCAGGGACAATGCTTTTGGCCTTTCTCCCCTGTTTCAAGGTGGGGCATATGTGTGACATAGCCTTTGAGAAAAACTTGGAGCCTGTGTTTTATTCTTCACTAACCCCGGTTCCCCACTCAATGCAGCCTAATTGCCTTTCTCAAAAGCTCCGTCTCCTTCCTGCCCCTTCAAGCCAACACTCCTTCAAGGGGAGGCCATGCAAGCCACCCTGGCAGGCTCATCTTCCAGTGAAATATCCTGAAGGGACCATCTCCAGAGCAGAGCCTAGGCTGGCTTCCTTCCTGTCTTAGCCATAGTTGCTTCCCACCCTAGCTCCCCAGAGTCCTTAATCCTATGCCTCTAGACTCTGGGAATTCAAGAGCTCCAGCCCCTGATGGCCAGTTCTGTCAGGGCCCGCTTCTTCCTCCTACTTTCCGGAACCATTAGAGACAGGGGTGAGATCCCAGCACTGGGGAAGGCAGTTCTAGGCTGTGGTGGGAAGAGGAAAGCCTTGGGCATCATGTGAGGACTGTGCGCGAGTCTGGATCCCGTAGGCTATAGGGCTTCCCATAGGCTTCTCCCTGGGGACCCTGGAGCACTGTCCATCTTTCCTCTGCTCTGTTGAGGAACACCATTGACATGTTCTAGCCTCCCACTCAGCCTTCTAACCTCTCCATTCTGTCTCACTGCTGCCCCCATGACCGAGCTGAGATGGTGCTACACCCCTCTGTACCACCTCACCCTCAGCTTTGGAGTTGTTCCCCGGAGCTGTGCTCTGGGCCCTCAGCTTGTACCTTTCAACAGTCTCTTCCTAAGATGATCTAGGTGTGTGTGGGGGGGGAGCAGATGAAAATTGAAGGAGGAAAGAGGGGGAATGGACCCGTGCAGGCCCCAGAGCAGTCAGGACACAGCATGGTGTATCTGGCCACAGGATTGTGCTGTGACTCGGTCGGACTCTGTCCCAGGGACCCCCGAGTCATTCCATCTGCTCTGCTGTCCTCTCACCCTTCCATGGTCTAGATTTAAAAAATCCTGCATCTGCTGCGGGCTGAAAGGGAGGAACAACGAAAAGATGGCCTTGAAGGTGCTGCAGGAGGAGTACAGGAAGCTGGGGCCCCTGACCTACGCCGAGTGCAATGTGCTCTTCTGCTTCATCCTGCTTGTCGTCCTGTGGTTCTCCCGAGACCCTGGCTTTATGCCTGGCTGGCTGTCCATTGCCTGGATGGATGGAAAAACCAAGTAAGTTGATGTAGAGGAAGGCTGTCTAAATCTCCTGTTCTCAGCACCGGGCAGAAAGAGGAGGGTGCAGCTTGGGTCCTACGTTCTGGAGCTAGACTTTAGAGGGACATTCTGTGGGCTTCATCCTTTGTCTGTCCATCTTGATGATGCAAACTGCAGGTGCATTTGCTTCTGTAGCCCCCTCATGTTCCAGAGGGGGTTGAACCAAAAAAATGCTTGCGGAGAAGGGTGGTCAGAACCCTGGTTTCAGACATCTTCCTTTCCTACCTTTCTTTAGAACCTTATCTAAGATGCATCAAGGTTACTTAGAAACTTAGTGGGAGGGGCCTGGGGAGATGGCTCAGAGATTGTTCTTCAGAGGTCCTGAGTTCAATTCCCAGCAACCACATGGTGGCTCACAACCTTCTATGATGACATCTGGTACCTTCTGTATAATGTATAATAAATAAATCAATTTTCTTTTAAAAAAAAATAAGAAACTTAGTGGGAGGGAGCATCTGCAGATCCTCCCCTGGCTTTGATGAGGAACAGTCATCCTAGCAAAGGCAGAAGATATGAGTGAGAAGGTGGTTGGCTGCTTGCAGCTGGCTGTCCTATCTTGGTTACTTGGCTTTAGCAGCAGAGTCCGTGAGGTCCAGAGAATCCGGAAGTCAGATCACCATGGAGTAGCGCAGGCTGATGGAGGGAGGGAGGTGGCCACCCAAAGTTGGTGGCCAAGAATTTCAGCGTATTGGTTATAGCAAGACTCAGCCTCCCTCCCACTCACTCCTAAATTTGATTTTGAGGCCTCTGATGTTGTTTCCCTCTGAAGGAGGGTCTAGACAGAGATCTGGGGGTCTAGACTGGGGCAAATTTGTTATATGACTATCACTGAGTTCTGTCCTGTGCTTCTCTGCATAGTTATGTCACCGACGCCACAGTGGCCATCTTTGTGGCCATCTTGCTTTTCATTGTACCGTCACAGAAGCCCAAGTTCAATTTCAGAAGCCAGACTGAGGAAGGTAAGTCCTCCTGTCATAACTTTACAGCCGTCATGGTTGGGGTCCTGAGAGCAAAGGATCCCCACCCATGCGATGGTCCCTGGGTCTAGTGGGCAGAGAATTCTCTCCCACTGAGCATGACTAGCTACATTCCAAAGCCTAGGGAAATGAAGATGTTTAAGATGTGTGGATCCTCTTTTTGTATTTCAATATTTGAAATCTTAGTTATAATCACGACAGGCATAGGAAGTGTTTCAGATTCTCCATGAAGGTGTCAGTGTTTCTTCTCCCTGTTTTGGTGACAGGCGTATACTATAAAGTTGTCATCTAAGTGTGCGCAGCTTGAACCCTGCCTCTTTGTTGTTTTGCTTTTTATGTTGACTCAGAATTTCTTTGTAAATATTCCCTCTATGCTACAGATGCCAAATCAACCTTCTCTGGTTGTTGGGAACTGAAGGCCAATGTGCCCACTGTCTCAACTACGCCAGGAATCCAGCCCGTTAGGCAAAACTTAAATTAGGCTTTTTTTTTTTTTTTTTAAACTATGAGTTAAGTTTTTTCCCAGGCAACAAACAGGTGTCTCCTTTTGGTCAGACTTCCGGAGAACAGGTGTCCCTTTTCTGGTTAGGCAATTGATAGACAGATTTCCAAAGTAACACATCCTGTTTTAGCAGAATACCTTTTGACTGCAGAATGTCCCCCCCATCTGTCTGTGTGAACTTTCCCACTGTGAGTCCCTATTTAACTGCTGGCTGAAAAATCAAGTAGGAAGCTTGATCAGAAGGTTTTTGTCTTGCCTTCCGTTCTTTCGTGTTCTTGTCTCCCATTTGTCTCACCCCCAGTTTCAGGTTCACGTTGAAGACCCCGCTGGCCGGGGCATCTGATACTTTATCACATAAATAATCTATCACATAGAAGAATCCTGCAACCATCCCGCTATGAAGTATTTTGGCATTTTTTCTTAAAAAAATTAATTTACCCCCACCTTGTGCATGTGTGTGTGTGTGTGTGTGTGTGTGTGTGTGTGTGTGTGTGTGTAGGTGAGTAGGTCAGAAGACTACTCTTAGGAATTATCTCAGGCTTGGTGAGAAGTACCATTTCTCCCTATTCCATCTCACCAGCCCTGAACTTTTCCTTATAAGTTAAATATTCTGGGTGCACTTTTTCTTTTGAAAGTATTTCTTTAGACTAAATTCCTAGCAGTGTTACTGTCATGGTAAGAGAATAGAGATACCCTTAAATGCTTAATAGTTTTAAAAATATATGACCAAATGGCTCTTTGAAAAGGTGGTTCTAACACACTATGCCCTCAGTCAAGCGGATAGCCAAATCTTCCCCAGTAAGAGGTACAGTGATTTTTGCATTTTTTAGCTAATATTCAGGTATGCAATGGTACTTCATTATCTTTATTGGCTTATTTCTTCTGATTACATCTCCTGCTTTCTACTGCATGTATGCATGCATGTATATATGTGTTCTTTTTCTTCACAGAAAGGAAAACTCCATTCTATCCCCCAACACTGCTGGATTGGAAGTTCACCCAAGAGAAAGTGCCCTGGAGCATAGTGCTGCTCCTGGGGGGAGGATTTGCTATGGCAAAAGGATGTGAGGTACATGCCCAGCTCTAGGTGGCCCTCAAATTCTATTAAGAGGTGGCAAATGTCATCCCCTGGGCCATCTGTCTGCACCACAGAACTGCTTATTCTTTAAGCATGGGGCTCTGTGCTGTCATCATGAACAGTGTCCTGATGTAGAAGCAGGGAAGTGTGAGAGACTGAGGATGCTATAGCCTTGATGAATCCCTAGGAGCCTCTTTTGAGTCCTGCTGAGTATTCTCACTAGGTCCTTTGAGTCCTCTACTTACTGAATTCCTTGTTGATATGGTTTTGGAATTTCAAAACTTTTCTCTAGCTAAGTACCTAGCAGCATAGGAAAAGATCAGTTTTAAGGGAAAATGCAATTTAACTCTCTCCTGAACAGAAGGTGCTGAGCTAGCTTGGGGCTGCTGCCATCCATCCATCTATCATGCCTTTTCCCTCTGGCTCCCTCTGGTTCCTTTTAGCTCTCTTTCTCTCTCTCTTTCTACCTGCCTTTCTCCTCCTTTTCTCTCCCCTCCTTCTCTTCCATCATCCCATCCCACTCCTTTCCTTTCTCCTCCTTATTTTCTTAATTCTTCCTCCCTCCCTCACCATCCATTCTATCCATCCATCCATCACACCCAGCCATCTTTTCATTCATCAGGAATGTAGCATGACAGATGCACTTGTTCTGTATTATGTTTAATATTTCCTAGCATCTAGGGCAAAGCCCGGTACCCAGTGAATACATGCATGTTATTTTTTTAGTGCTGGGGATCAAGTCCACACAAAACACTGTACCACTAAACCACCACCTAACATATACATTATATATTTATGTAAGTTAATACATGCTTCAGGTGAGCAAATCTACCAATCTAGTTACCGCTCTCCATCATTCCTCCACTCACCAATTTGTTTCTCCATCTGGAATTTTTCTTTTACTTATCAGATATTCCTAGTATGTTCCTAGTGATAGGTCAGGCACAGAAGTTATAGAAGACACACAAGACAAGTTTTTGAAGACGTCACAGTCTAGAGATTTGGTGCATCCACAAGAGCTTTATGGGAAGAGTGACATGAGACCAGAGAGGAGCTTGGTTGAAGCAGTGAGGTTGGAGAGGTCAGCAGAAGCCAGCTTTAAGGGTCTGGTTTCAGGATAGCAGGCATGGCCTTGATTCTGAAGGCAAAGAGAAACAGCCAGGAATGATCTGGTCAGATGTCCACTTGAGAGCAGCCATCGTGAGTCTGGAGTGGCCAGGAGGGCTAGAAAAAGATCAGGAGGCTCTCTGCACGCTTTATCTAATTCCTCCCCTGACTTGGCCACTTTCTCTTTGACACACGCCATCGTTTCGATCTTCAGGATCTTTCTCCTGCCTTCCTTCCTCCTTTGTCCCAGTTCAGCCTCCTCTGCTGGCTCTTTGTCAGTTCCCCCATAAATGTGGTTGTTTCCCAAGACTCTGCCTTGGCCTCTTGTCTATCTGTTTTTTGTTCTTATCATCCTATCCTAGACCCCCAAGGTTAAATCCCCAATGGCCCAGATCATTTTCCCAAGCCTTGAGGATGTGGAAAATTAAGGGGAGTGTAGTGTCACTTGTGACTGAGTGTGGTACCAGGAATTAGCAAGTCATGAACTCTACACTATGACTCCTAGCAGCAGTGGTGGGTGGATCCATTCACTAGCTCGGGACCCCAGAGGAAGAAGCAGATACTGGACTAGAGAAGAGGAGCCTAGATTGGGACATGTTGATCCTGATGTACTCATAGGACAAAAAGTTCCAGATGACATCTGAGGTTTGAATCTATTTAATAGATCAGCTGAGCCACAAGCAAAGTTGTGGGAACCAAAAGATTGGAGAAGATAAAATTGTAGGAATGGATCAGATTACCTATGTTCAAGAGAGAGAGAATTGGAAAAGGGGTGGACTGAGATCCCTGCATCCTGGAGAAAATGTAAACCAGGAACCCTGAAATGATGGTCTTCTGTGCTTCCCAGGCTTCCGGGCTCTCTGAGTGGATGGCGAGACAAATGGCACCTTTGAGTTCAGTGAAACCTGCTGCCATTACCTTGATCTTGTCCTGTCTCATTGCTATGACCACAGAGTGCACAAGCAACGTGGCTACCACAACCCTGTTCCTGCCTATCTTTGCCTCCATGGTAAGTAACTCTGCTAGAGAGGGAAGAACATTTCACAGCAAGTTGTGAACCCATGCCCATTTCCTGAGTCTCCAGAGAGGCAGTAAAATCAGGATCTGAAGCCTCACCAGGTTTGAAGACTCAGATGCCGTCTTGTACACATTTGGTGACCCGGGTCTTGAAGCTGTTTCTCACTGCTTTGTTCTTTCTTCTTTGTATTTCTTCACAACTTTCCAAAGCATCAAATGTGGACCAGGTGCTTAGACTTTATTCCATCAGTGAGCTGGGTGGTTTGGAAGATGGAGGTGGGAGGTGCAGTTTCAAGGTGACTTAGTGAGACCCTATCTCGAAAAAAAAGTGGGGGGACTAAGGATATAGGGTATAGTTTAGTGGTAAAGCACTTGTTTGTCAAGGTCCTGGATTGAATCTCCAGTTACACACACACACACACACACATACACACACACACACACACACACACACACACCAACCACATAACTATTATATTAATCTAATACTACCTGGGTTATTTTTTAAGCCAGTGAGAAGAGGGTATATGTCACTGAGACCGCAGAAAGAAGCCCAGGGGATGTGGAACTTGAGAATGGGGAAATTGGATAGGTCTTTCTGGCAGGAGGGGGAGAGAGCAGGCCTAAAGACTTCCCAGGGAAGAGAGAGGTCACTGGGATCTGAGACAGAGAGTGGAGGTCATAGAGGAAAGGCTGATGAATGCTGATCCCCGGACAAGCTCATTTGTGAGCTGAGAGCTGAGGAGGAAGCAAAGCCCATAGGGAAATCAGCTGTCATCTGTTCTTACACTCTCGTTGTCATACATTAAAAGTAGTACTGACCTCAGGAAGTTCAGGAAAAGCCAGAAGACCTGAGCCCCATCCTAGAGGTATGCTGAAAGTCCCTAACCATACATGGACCACAGAGAACCTGAATGAGGGGGCCACGGAAGCCTGCTCTGGAGAGGAACAGGGAAAGGCTATGGTTAGTCCGAGCTCAGAGGCAGGCTCACGAAAGATCTGAGACCAGTGATGAAGCTGATAAATCTCCATCCAAGCAGCCTGGGGGCATCCCATTCAAAAAACCATACATGAATGGGGTTTCCTCCTATTATTGGGAAAGACAGAAGAGTTTAAAATAGCAAGAGAGCTGTCTCCTTCCCTAAGCAGGCCGGACAAGGGCTAAGGGAGAGGAGGGGGGGAGGAGGGGGAGGGGGAAGACCAGGGAGACTGGCTGAGGAGGACAAGAGGAAAGGGAGCAGAGACAGGGGAAGGCAGAACTTCTGGTGCTGGGTGTGCAGTGGGGATGCGCCTCTCTTAAGCAAAGGCTTTTGCACTGTCATCTCCTGTGGACCCTGAAGCACAAGCAGCCCTGGCAAGCACAGGCTTTAACCTAAGGAGGTAGCTGGGTCCTTTGAAAATAATCTCTTCTATGGGGCTGGAAAGGTAGATCAGTGGTTAAGAGCTTTGGCCATTCTTCCAGAGGACCCAGGTTCAGTTCCCAGAACTCACAGAGAGGCTCACAACCATCTGCGACTCTAGTCCCAGGGGCTCTGACACACTCTTCTGGCCTCCTCAGGCAACTGCATGCACCTGATGCACAGACATATTCAGGCAAACACTCATATACATAACGAAAAAAGAAAAAAAAAAAAAAAACCTCGAAGAAGTAAGAGGATCTTCTAGAGTGAAAGTTTCTGAGTAAAATTGTCCAGAACTACCATTAAGGCCCTTCATGTTCCAGCCTGCACATCCACATGTGAGATGTGACAAGGGGTGAGCATTTAACTGAGTGGCACTGTTCGTATACGCCGTCCCGCTATTGCTGGCCATTGACTCAGTTTTCTGTGTTTTGATGTTAAATCATCACAGTAAGATCTCTGTAGATGAGTTTATACGTGGAAACATACTCAGTAAAGAGTCCCTTTGATAGCTGTTAAAATTATGTTATTTATTCATTTATTCACTAAACATATGATGAAAGCCAACTGTGTACTACTAGCCACAGTGTAATTTTAAAATGTAGTCAGAAAAAGGTGGATACTGGGTTCCCAACACAAAGTCATCCCGTGCAAGCGTTTGTAGGTAAGAAAGATTGACTCCAGTTCTTCAGACCGCCTCTGTCTGTGACAAGGCAGACAGATGGTTCATGGGATCTGTTACAATTCAGTGCAATCTAGAGGTCTATCTAGTATGGCCTCTGGCTCACATCAAGTGCCCTCACATAAAATATAACAAATAAGCTGAGGGGCTACAGAAAGGCCTCCAGGGGAGACGGCCTCTGAGTTCAGCCTTTCGTGGTCAGTAGTTACTATGTAGAGAAGTGCAAAGCTCAGAGGGACTTAGGGACACAGTTGTGAAGGTTAGAATGTAGCTCAGGCCTCAGGGATGCGGCTGAAGTCTGGCCTGGGGGCTCCTGTGTGTTCCGTGTTGTGAGCTGCGGTGTTGTATGTCTGTCTCTCCAGTCTCGTTCTATGGGCATCCACCCTCTGTACGTCATGATTCCTTGTACCATGAGTGCATCACTTGCCTTCATGCTGCCTGTGGCCACCCCGCCTAATGCCATCGTGTTTGCCTATGGACACCTCAAAGTTGTTGACATGGTAAAAGCTTCTTTTATTTGCTCCTGTTGGATGTTATTGGTAGAAGGGATGTACCAATTATGAATGATGGGCAAGTTTCAAAAGGATGGCATATGGGGCTGGGGAGACAGCTTATTTGATGAAGCGCTTGCTGAGCAAGCACAAGGACCTGGTTTTGGATTCTCAGCACCCAGACAAAAAGCCAGGCATGGTGGGGCATGCCTGCAATTCTAGGACTTGGGCGGTGAAAACAGAAGGATCCCAGAGGCTCCTTAATCAGCCAGTATAGCTGAATCAGTGAGTTTCAGCAGAGGGCTAGAGAGATGGCTCAGTGGTGAAGAGTGCTCACTGTTCGTACAGAGGACTCTGGTCCAGTTCCCAGCACCCACATAGTGGCTTACACCATCTATAGCTCTTCAGGCAGCAGGCATGTATATTGTGCACATACACACATGCAGGCAAAGCACTCAGACACATAAAATAAGTTTTTTTTTTAAAAAAATCTAAAGGTGAAGAATTATAAAGACACTCAACACTAGCTTCTGTAAGCATGAGGGAGCACTCCTGCCCCCACACAAGGAAAGAATAACAGAAAGATGTCATGAGATCTGAGAGTACCACAAAACACCTAGACCTATTTGACATTTTCATTTATGGTGCAGCCTTTCTTACTTATTAAAGGGATCTCATATGAGTTCTGTTACCATGGAAGGTTCTATATGGAAAAACCTTTGTGGGTCCCAGGGAAGTCCTGGCTGAACACTTGGAAGGGATGAAATGAGGTCCTCACATGATGCAGAATTCACAACTAGCAAGAATCCTGAGGACATCCAGGAGGGGGACGGTAGTCAGAGAGGCTTGTGGAGTATCTGAAGAGGGGACACATGAAAAGGAATCCATTTGCTTAGGAGCCGGTGATGCCTTGGAAGCAAACAAGTCACAGGCAGAGCTTCAAGTCAGGTTTGGCTTTCTCACCTCTGATGGAGGAAGAGTGAGTCTGTGGCTCTGGGCTGGGGATGGATGAGTAAGTGAACTGACAAGCCAGGCTGCTCTTTACCTTGGGCACTCTGGGATCCCTCCTGAGTTTTCTTTAAGCACATGGATTCCCAGAAACCACATGCTGCACATGTGATTCTAAGCCCCAGCAAAAAGTTCATGCTATGGCGGCGTTGGAGTAATGGCTCCTGAGTGTCAGGAAAGCATGACCTGGGTGGCAGAGAGAACAAGAGGGTCACAAGGAGTGGCCCATGTCTCACATCACCTCTCAGAAGACACTTTCCAATGCCATAATGGGTGTAGGGAACCTAGCTGTGCTAATTCCTTCCTAGGGATACCATCAACAACAATGACATTTAAATTACTTTGTCTGGGGGAGGGGTGAGGAGGGCCTAGAATTCAGGACCACAAGATCCAGACAAGACCTGAGTTGCTGACTGATCCTGTTTTTATTCTGTAGGTAAAAACAGGATTCATAATGAACGTCATTGGAATCGCAAGTGTCTTTTTGTCAGTCAACACGTGGGGACGATTGTTGTTTAATTTGGATGATTTCCCTGACTGGGCTAATTCAACAAGCATTAAGACTTAGGAAGAGCCACAATAGCACAAGCATGGCCCCCACCCTTTTGAGGATTATGAACCTTCTGGCACACCTTGCACAGAACACTGGTGCTCAGGCCACAGTGTGACCCAATGATGCCAATACCCCAAGAAGATATAGCCAACTAGCCACCTCTTTCTCCAGACTCAGATTCAGAGATGGCAATAGGTGACTGACTGGAAGAGGAGTGAGTTCCTTTGAGAGGCCACAGGGCCCTTCTTTCCCTGGTCCCTGCCATCTCCTCTGGTACAGTCAGGAAACAGAAAGAGAGACCAGGACTCAAGATCCTGTACCATGTGACTTTGAAGTACTACTGGTCCCATGTTGGGCTCTGGTTCTCATATCCTTCTTCCCATGGTGCCCGCATGGGGATCAGATCCCCAGGATGAGAGCCCAGTCCCTGTGCCTCTTCTGGATGCCCCAGATCATCTCTGTCAATCTGAAGGGACCTCCCATCCAGTACAGAACTCTGATTTGAGCAGCTTCTCACTGCCAGAGTGAGAGCAGAAATCAAGGCCTCCTGAAGATTTGGACCCAAAGGCAGAGCAACCTGAGGTGCTAACATCAAGACATTCCTGCTCACCTTTGGCTGCCCCCTACTTGCCTTGTTTCTTATTAATTAACAATGCACACCCCTTTCCCAGCTCCCCACTGAGCCTTATTGTCTTGGCTAGAAGCTGCTCAGCCCCCTAGTCAAGACTCCTGAAAAAACCTCTAGTTTTTCCAGGGAGCCCAGTTTGATTCTTCTGAGAATGCTCTTTCTGCCAGTCCGGTACAGCTGGGATCACACTCTGAAGATGGACAATGGTCTTTGGGGATTGTATCAAAGTGGCCTATCTAAGTCTTCTCTTAACTAGACCCAGAGCAGATTCAGCAGTTCATTTCCAAGGACTGAGCCCCTGCAGTTAGTCTGCCCTGCTGGAGTCTGAGCTCCCCTAGGAAGAAGACCTTTCCCCTGTTGGCAGCACACTATGGCCACACCTGGTGGCCACAGAGTCTAGTTGAAACTGAGCAATCTGTCGGTGCCTGTGCAGACAGATCCTGCCAGAGTAAATCCATTGACCTGAGAGTATGGGGCATTACTCCAGAGTGTCCGTGGGAATCCATAGGACCCCCTCACAAGAAAGGGAGACAGGAAGGAGGTTCTCCCTTTTTCCCTAGTGATACTTCCTTCCCTACTTATATTGCCCTGAAAAGAAGCCCTTGGCGGGGTAGATAAGGTCCATGGATATCATTTTATTTCTGGGCAGAGGACAGTATGGGGACCCAAGGAAGGAATTCTCATCTGAAACCAAGTATGTGCCTGGTTCCTTGGGAGGGTAACTAACCCCTGACCACACTGTTAAAGGCTTACTCTTGACAAATAATCTGCCTGCTATGGAAAGTTCCAGTGTGCTGACTGGTCTGTGATTTTTGTGCCTTGTGGAGGAGCCAGAAGGAGGTAGATGAATAAACAGTTCCTCTCTGTCCACCTCCTGGGTGCCTGGCCCTCCTGGCTATGGTGAATCTACCAGTTATCATAGTCCATATTTGCAGCTATCCTGTGAGACAGCCGGCCTTAGGTGCCTCACTTATCCCAGGGGGAAAAAACCAAACAAAACAAAGCTTAGAGTAGCCATGGGAAAAGTCCTAAATATAGCTAGCGGCAGTTTCGGTTCCAATAAAGACAGAACCACACTCAACCCTTTTCTTCCTCTTGCCTTGAAGGGCCTTGGCCTTCTTTGCTTTATAGGGAAAGGTGAGTAGCTGATAGCTAGCCTACCCTAAGGCCCTGCTTACCCAGGAAAGAACTCTAAACACGAGGCCTTCCAGTTGCCCCCTCTAAGATGGACTTGGGAGAGCACTGAAGCTGACAGAATGGGTCTTTTCCCTATGACTATCCCTGAGAAGAGTGTCATAGAAACAGTGACCATCATTTCACATTGATGGCCTCTTCTTACCCAACACACCAATGTCCACAGCCCTATTGTGGCTGACATCCTCAACAGCTGCTGGCGCCATGGCTGAGCCAGAGCAGGTTACTATGAGTATGACCGAGGACTGATCTCTATAGAATGGGCACATGCTTGATGCAGTAGGAAAGGCCGGGGCAGTAGAGCATCCAGAGAAGGCACTGAAAAACCAGTAGCATGGCCAAAACAAGTAGCATAGCCAGTAGGGAGAAAAGGATTTGGAAAGGTGAGTAGAGCACTCCAGTACTAGATACCGCCTGGAGAGCAGGACCCATAGTGGATGATAGTGACCTAAGGCTGTCACTGAGGGACATCTCTTACAGCTGTGTGGAGGTGCACCAATATGTTTGGTTTGTGCTCATGTGGAATGCCTTGGGCTGTAAATAACTGAAACCCAGTGGCTAGTGCACTGGTGGTAGGACCCTTTGATGTTTACTTAATGGAAGTTCAGAGGTAAGATCATCCGGTGGCTCACTTACACCACTAAAAGCTTGCCTCCACAGTCCATTCTGTCTGTCATCCTTAGGGAGTCATACTCTTGCCCTCTTGCCAGAACCTGGATCATATCTACATCTACATTCCTTCTAGGAATGAAGAGAGTGTGCAAGAGCTGTGGCCTGATGGTGCCAAAGTGAGTCTTTCTCTTTTGTTAGGAAAAATACAGCCTTTCTCAGAGGCCCTGTGGAGACTTCCCCTCTATGCTTTATTGGGTAGAACCAGGTCACATGCATTTCCTTTACCAGCCACTAACAGAGGAGAAGGAGATGGTTTTCAGTTACAATACCATGAATTGGGAATTAGCCCGCATTTCCTGACCAAGAGATTTCCATTCAATAAACAAATAAAAACCTAAATTCTAGCAAGAGAAAAGTTAAGGTAGGGGGAGCTGCTGGGTAAGCAAGTGTCTGGTGTCATCTCTCTGGGCCACTTGGTGGCTCCATCTCCACAGAATGCAGCAGGAAAATGTCAGCAAATAGCAAGAGAGTAGACGACTTGGTTTCAAAGAGCTTCAGCAGCAATGCTATCCTCCGCCTCCTCCTCCCCCCCCCCCCCCCCCCCCCCCCCCCCCCCCCCCCCCCCCCCCCCCCCCCCCCCCCCCCCCCCCCCCCGCACACGCTTTCCAAGGACCAAACTTCCTCTGAGGGGTTCACTGGACTCCCGTGGTTACAGTGTGTGCTATAAACCCAGCTGGGTCTCCATATGTGACAAGAAGCAAGTCATTTTGCACTCAGGGCATTTTTCCACTCTGCAAGGACCAGATTGGACAGTTTGTAAGGGCCTTTTCCAGAGTTGGGAATCCTCATCTTAGGGGACCACTCCTTTTCTTCTGCCATCTATAACTCCTCCTCAGCATCCCTGCCTCCGTCCCTGTGCATCAGCTGAGAGCAAGCTTGTGGCTTTTGCCTCCTGTCTGAGGTTTAGCCAGTTGAAGAAGGCTGTCCTTGGCCACTACCTATATTTGCTTCCAACATTTTGTATCGATCTCCCTCTTCTTAACATGTGAACCAGATATTTGGGGTCACAATTAGCTGAACGCAAAACTCTGACCATTATTGTCTTCTGAATGTCTTTAACCAGGGATGTAGGAGTCCATAAAAATCTTTCATTCCAAAGGCCAGTGCTCAGGGACTCCTTACCAAAATCAGGTGTCTCTAAACCCCAGTCAGGTTGTGGGTCTCCTTCTCTGCTCCCTCTGAACCCAGTTTCTTTGGGGCAGCTCCCTGGGACAGATGAAGTCACTTCTCCCAAAACCTCTTGCTTGCGATAGAGAAGCTTTGGCTTCAGACTCTAGGCAGGACATAAACTCACTAGGAGTCCCTCCTGAACTAGATAAAGATATTCTTAGTAAGTACATGGGTATATTCGTATTTATAGAAATAAAAGCCAGATTTGGGGTTGTCTGCTGAAAAACTATATCTGTCTGTCCCATCCCACAGCAAGGTCCCTTATTTCCAGTAGCCTTCTCCCAGTCCTACAACATCTTAAAAGTCTTGTTTCTCAAGGGGTCACCATCTTTACATTCAAAATCCTTTCATTCACATCACAGCAGGAACTGGGAGTGTGTCACCTCAGCCTGAAATCTCTGCAACCAGAATTTCGATTAATTTCCAGTGGTGTCTGGAACCAGGCAGAATTCAGGTGCTCAGGAGCTTGGAGTAATCATGATCTGCCGGTTCAAATGCCACTTCCGACTTGGAGCCTCAGGCTGCCCCCTCCTTCCTGACCTATCTAGGGTAGAGAGAGGTTTAAATTCAATCTCAGAACAGCCTATTATCCAATCAAGACCTTAAATCAGGCTTCACAATAACAAATATTATTATGAGCATACTAAGGAATAACAACAAAACAAAGAGATCTTAATATTTCTTCCACTTCAGATCTGAGTCCCCCACATTCCCTCCCCAAATGTAGCTGTCAACACTTGCTCACATAGCCTTCTAGAAGCATTGCATATAGGCAAGATTGTGCTAAAAAACAAAACAAAACAAAAAACCAAAAATTGCCTCTTTAGGGCAGATAGAAGCCTATGACACGTATATTCTGTCTTGTTTCCTTGCACCCCACATGAAATCATTTATTTGAAGGTTATTCTATTTCATGGCTTGGCTAGTAATTTTTTTCATTCAATAGTCAATTTTGAATTTGAATTTAAGATAAAGTCAAAGGGGCTGGAGATATAGCTCAGTGGTTAACAACACTGGCTATTCTTCTAGGAAACCTGGACTGAGTTCCCAACACCCACATAGTGGTTCACAAACATATGTTACTCCAGTTCCAAGCATCCAATATCCTTTTCTTGCCCTCTAGGATACCAGACATGTATGTGTTGTGCAGACATACATGTAGGCAAACACTTACATAATAAAATAATAAACTTTTTTTTTAAAAAAAGATAAAAGTCAAATTGTATAGATGGCACCACCTGAAGTGTGTGCAGTCCAGTGATTTTTTTCTACTTTGTAAGGCACACTCTGATTTCCTCCCTCGATAGATTTCCCCATCTCCTCCAGAAATCTTTCTCCTTCAGGCAGGCAGGTCCTGATTTGTCTGCATGGCTCGGTTTTACCCACTGAACTTCACAGAAATGGCATCACATAGTTCATACTCTTGGATCTGATTTATTTTGCTTAACAACATACTTTTGGAATTTATTTCTGTTGCTGTGTATATCTATCTACACTTTTTTTCTTGTTGTCATGAAGTAATGTATCATATGAATGTGCTATGATTCGTCTATTTTGTTGGTGGATGTCTGGGTGTTTCCAGTTTGGGGCTATTGTGAATAAAACTATTATAGAAGTTTCTGGATTCTTTGTTTTTGTGGACATATGCTTTTGTTTCTTCCAGAAGGTCTGAGAATGAGTCTCTACTCTTTAAACAACTGCTCATGTTTCACTCTAAATATACACCATGGAGTCGGCAAGTCCCCCGTTGGTGGACACTTAGGTTACTTCCTATATATGACTAGTGCTATCCAAGAGGAATCTGTACGTAAGGCTTAGTGCACATAAGTAAGAAAAGTATGTTCCTAGAATGACACGCTTTCTCAAAGGATGTGTATTTGATTTTGGAATACCAACACAAAGCAATGTGCTTTCTAAGAGGCTTAAATGCCTTTTCTTTTCCTTCATTCATTCATCATTCATTCATTCATTTGTGTGATGCTAGGGCCTGATGAATGCTAAGCTCTATCACTCAGCTATTACAGCCATGTATTTCTCTAAGTTGTGAACTATGTTGGACATTTTTCCTTTTGTTTATAGTCTATTTAGTCTTTTCCTGTAAGATTTCTGGTTCTTGCTCGTTTTTAAAAGAAAGTCTTATTTTAAGAGTTCTTTTCAGAGGTAGGCATTGGTGGTGCACCTTAAATCCCAGAACTCAGGGGACAGAGGCAGGCAGATTTCTGTAAGTTCCAGGCCAGCCTGGCCTACATATCAAGCTCCAGGACAGCCAGGACTATACAGAGAGACCATGTCTCAAAAGTACAAGATACACACACACACACACAAACACACACACACATACACACACACATAAACACACACAAATTCTCATTTGTTAATATATTAAAAAATAAAACTCTATATATTGAAGAAATAAGCCATATGTCATGGGATTTTTATATAAGATATATAAAATAAACAAGAGGCTACTCTTGTTTATTCTTTCTTTTCATTTTTTGTCCCAAGCTAATCTCACATATTTTTCCATAAGAATTTCTGAATCAGCTTCTCTGATTCCAAAACAACTTTGGCTTTCTGGTCAGCATCTCCATCTCTGGCTCTGTTTCCTATTCCTCTGCCCTCTCACCCCAGAGAGCCTTGGCCTCAGTGCTATGGACAATTGGGATGAAATGGTTGTGTTGTAAGGAGCTGCTGTTTCTGGACCATAGGGGACTTGATTATACATGCCAATGGCAACTCCTCCTCCAGCTGTGACAATGAAAACTGCCTCCAGACATTGCCAGATGTCCCCAGGAGGGCAGAATCCCCGTGATTGAGAGCAACCCACTTCCTTGCACTTAGCTGCATTGGCTCCTGGACGTCCCTTCTCTGCCTCAAATCTTTTCTTAGAAATACTTCTTCAACTGCCTCAAATTGCACCCTCCCCCATTCACCTGGCATTCTCCTTGCCGGTCTTGGATTTTCTCCATTGCACTTCCTCCTCCTCCTCTGTTTCCTAATTTACCAATTTATTTTGATACTTTATCTATCTCCCATCTCTAAGTACTCAAGCCCTATGAGAATATGCTTACCTGTGGATCATCCTATGCCTAGAACTCATGGTAGATGCACAGTAAATACTGTCTGGATGAATGTACCCGGATCGATTTGTAGATTTTCAGGGGAAAAAAAGATACCTTTATATTATCATCTTCTGTGAAAAGATGGCATTTCCTCCTATACTCCGGTTTGTTTTCTTTGCCTCATGTATGTAATAGCTTCTTTTAAAACATTTGAAAAAAATCTTAGCGGGGGCATGGTGGCACACCTTTAATCCCAGCACTTGGGAGGCAGAGGCAGATGGATCTCTGTGAGTTCAAGTTCAGCTTGGGTCTACATAGTGAGTTCCCAAGATAGCCAGAGCTACATAGAAAAAAACCTTCTCTCAAACATAAATAATAAATAAACAAATTATCCAATTCCTGTAATCAGTATGAAAAATAAAAGAAAATTGTTAATTAAATAAATTTTTAAAAATCTTTTGAAGGGGCCAAGGTGATGATTAGGGGAGACACAGGATGTTTTCCGAGCAAGCCTGATGATCAAGTTCAATCCTCAGACTCAGGTTAGAAGCCAGATGTGGTGACTTGCATTAGAAATCCCAGCAACCCTTAGCTGAAAGTTCAAGGGTCAGCTGTGAGTACACAGCTCAGCAGCAGAGACCAGAGAGACTCCCCAGGTGTTAGATGGTTCCTTACACTCTCCCAGTCTTCACCAGGGGGTCTAAGAGTCTTGCAAGAGAGACCTCGCCCTGGAAGACTTGGAGAAAAGGACTCAGCAGAAGACTTCCCTTATCTCCAGACTTTGCAGATAGTCCTTTCCTGAGATGTAGAATGCCCAGGCGCCTCCCTTGTCTGTGACACAACTCTATCAAAACTCAGAGAGCTTCCCCCAGGCTGCTGCTCTCCAAGGTTCTCCTTGCTGAGGTTGTGGTGAGCGTAGACATTAAGGCCATGTGGGACTCAGACCTGTTCTCACAGACCCACCTCAAGATAATGTTGGCAGTATTCAAGGCATCCTTCAGAGGTCTGAAGCTGTGACCTGGTGCCACAAAGCACCGAATATCCAGTGCTGTTGGACCCCTCCCTTGTCATAAGATCAGGACTGTGACATGAGCCCGGTACACCATACTCATGTCGTCGACAGTGCAGGACAGTAACCTCTGCCCTGGGCCCAGAGCTGGGTTTCTGAGGCTTGGCAGTCCAAGCCTGCAGCCTGCAGGGCATCTGAGACCAGGCTCCCTGCCCACTGCTGGGCTATGACAGTGTCTGGTGGTTGGCCACTTCACATTGATGGCTACAAGGCTTCTCAATTTACTGTCCCTGCGGTGGGAAAC
The DNA here is from genome assembly GCA_004025045.1 of Sigmodon hispidus. Taxonomy (NCBI): domain Eukaryota; kingdom Metazoa; phylum Chordata; class Mammalia; order Rodentia; family Cricetidae; genus Sigmodon; species Sigmodon hispidus. The sequence continues at coordinate 147,562 of PVIH01001902.1, forward strand.
CACAGCTATGGTCTGTGTGAGTGTTGTGATAGAAAGTCCCAATGCCCAGCCACGGGTTTGTCATGGCTTCTTCCAAACACCTGAGTGAAGGTTCCCCAATCTCTCTCCCCCTACCTGATATTCTGCTAAGAGCAGGAATCCTGCCAGAGGTGTTGGTTCAGGACAAAGTTGTGGACAGAGAGAAAGGTGAGTGACAAGAGAGCAGGAAGAGCAGGTGACATTGACGCCGTGTGATGCCCTTGTCGGTGTTGTTTTCTAAGGCATTGGCTCTTTCCCGAGGCTCACAAAACCAGGCTGTAGCTACGTAGATTTTAGGGTCACAAAATAATTTTGAGGACAGATAGGAAGTGTCAGGACAGAGCTGACTTGTTTCCTTCCCCAGGGGCTCACTCTGAACCTCCTGGCCTTACACTGAGACTGGTCCGCTCAGCAGGCAGCATTCCTTAGGCCATGGAAGAGTTGGGCTCAGGACTGGGTGACAGTCAGTCTTGTAAATGTTGGCGAGCACAGTGAAGGCAGATCCAGGACAAGACCCTGGTTTCAACAGTTCTTTCTCTCACATTCTAGCCCAGAGTCTGCCCGTTGCTTTTTGAACTATGAAGTGGGGTCTTTGGGTAGGGCAGAACCTATCTCCTCCCATGTATCTGGTTGTCAACCTGCCAAGGGACAGTTGTTCTCATAGACCGATGGCCTTGACTATTGTACTTTGTGCCCCAGAGCTACAGGTCTGGCTCTGATTTGATCCTCATCAACTCCCAGGTCAGGGAGGGAGGAAAGGAGTCTGGACCCAGGTCTGAAACAGGCCCCTGGGCTGTCTGGAAGCTTATACCCTGCAATCGAGGGAAACCCTGCAGGGCAAACAGGAGGGAAGAGAGAGCAGGTAGAGCCATGATTATTGGGTGGGGTGCAGAAGGGGCCTGTGGGCAGGCAGGGCCCACCTTGAGGAGGCTGTGACCTAAAAAGGGAGCAGTGTTATATAAATAAAATACCTATGGGGTATTTTTTAGAGTTAGAAGTTATTTCTGTTTTCCTATTCTTAGCTAGCAAACAGTCCTCACATGCCAGCTCCTGGTGGTTTCTGCCCAGATGGCTGCTTCAAGTTGGGTGCCCTTGATCTGAGTCTAAAGTCTAAAGTGTGTGTGTGTGTGTGTGTGTGTGTGTGTGTGTGTGTGTCTATGTGTGTATTTAAAACTGTAAAGAGCAATTCAATTCTATGTTTACCGACCCAGTTAAGTACCAGGTCTGTGCTGAGGCAGGGGGTCACAGAGAATAATGGCTTTCTTCCCCTGAACTGGAGGATAAGCCTGAAGGCCGAGGTTAGCTCCATCCATGTGAGCCATAAGAAAGTCCTCATAGAATGAACTGAGCAAAATTTTGAAGGCAAATAATTTTTCAGGCTCTCTCTTTTCTTTTCTTTTAAGGCACAGTTGGGAGCACCTACCTGTGGACCATGTGTAGCCTAGTAACAGGAGAGACTTGAGCCACATCTTGAGAAGTCTAGTAGAAGATAGTCATGTCTATCTTCAGGGCAAAACTAGGAGTATGTGCAAGATGCTTCAAGGAAGAAAGAGGGAGCCATCATTCTATGTGGGGTCATGAGAACAAGGGTCTAAGGAATCTGGCTTGGAGGGTGCTTGGGAGCAGTGCTCTAGGAGGAATCGTACTGAGACATGGGTCCTGTGCTAGGCTTCCTCAGGTCCAAGTACTCAGCCAGAGCATGGGAACAGCCAAGAGGCTGCTGGATCAGACCTGGAGGGTTCAGGCTAGTTGTGTGTCCTCTGGTGTTCTGACACCTGGGGTCCAGATCGCTCTCCTTAACTTGTGAAGTGGGTGGCATTTAGTGGTGCATTTCACTTCTTTGAACTTCATGTCCTCATGTCTAAAGGAGAAGTTGTATTGACCCTGGATATGGTTACCTGGTAGAATGATGTACGGAGCCACAGCTGCATCTTTGGATGGATGCTGCCATTTATTCTCTCTTCCCCAAAGGGCTGCCAGGAGCCTGAAAAGGCTCCTCTGACACCCACTGGTGATACAGGTTCATCACCAGTATCCCACTTTGGCTCTGTCTGAGGTATCATCATGGGGCTTATCTACTGGGAGGGGAAGGGAAGGGGATGCTAATTGGCTCAGGCATGGTTGGTGCCAGGGGCTATCCACAGAACTGGTTGTGGTGCTTTTGATTTTCTTCCTTCTCTCTTTTCTTTCTTTCCTCTCTTCTTTTCTGAGCTTGGTTCCTTTGGGAAACAGGAAGCTGCATGTAGCAACCATATCAAACATCCAAGCAGTGATTCATTCATCCATCAAATCCAGATCAGGGGCTGAAGTTGAGCAGCATCCTGCAATCTTCCAGAGGGCAGAGGCTCTAAGACAGGCTTGACTCAGGCCTGCTCTCAGGCTCCTTTTGATGTGCCAGGCTCTGGGCTCAGACCTGAGGTTCAGAGATGGGCTTGAGCAATACCACAGCATCCCAGCTGCTCCCCACCTCCAGTTACCTTCTCAGAAACTGCTGCTGACTTGGCCTTTTGAGCAGGCTGCCTGGGAGGGGCACCAACAAGATGGGCCTTGTGAAGGGCCTGTTACCTGCCAGTGCAGGGCACCTAAAATAAACCCTTGAAGGGGAGCAAACCCTCTAATTCAATGTGTCCTAGCAGCGGGTCGGTGTGGGGATAACTGTGATCTGGCTGGTCTCGGACTGTAATTACGGAGTCAGAATAAAAAATTACAGGCATTGTGTGGGCTTGTTTTAAATATAACGTAATCCATACCGTCCTCTCTCTTATTTTCCAGATTTGAGGTGAAGCCTTTGGCAGCTGGCGAAAGTTTTGCTTGACGTGTAGTAGATAAAAATGGCCCTTTCGCAGCGAAGAGGGCTCTTTGGGAGGGCTCCCCAGACCCTTCATGTTCTTCACTGCCCCCTGCCCACAGCCACACATGCATATGCAACCCTGCCGGTCCTTTCTGTTGATCACATTCTCTGTGCTCTTTCTCTCCAACTGATCTCCCTGTCTCCAGTCTTCCCTGAGCCAGCCGACCAGAAGCATCCTTGCGAAATTTGCCCTCGATACTTAAAAATCTATGAATGATGTCCCTGTGAGTTCAGGGCTGACAATTCCAAGTTTCTCTTTGACTTCTACAGCTAGAGAACAGAAGTGAAAGGTGCGGTGAGGGCCCTGGATTTCCACAGCATGGGAGCAATGACTCTCGTGTGTTTGACGTGGTCCTGGACACGTTATTTAACTCTAGTGCTTCATCTGCTTGTCTGCCTAGAGAGCACGGTACGTCGCTCGCTGTAGACCAGAAGCTTCAAAGCCAGGAGGAGATGCCCCTCTCCGAGAATGGCCTTCAGTATGTCCTTTAGAAATGTCTTTAGCCAAGCTTCCAATAACTCAGCATTAAAGAAGACAATAGGTGTTTGTTGGAGAGATGGCTCAGGGGTTAAGAGCACTTACTGCTTTTCCAGAGGACCTAATTTTGCTTCTTAGCACCCACATAGTGGTTCACAAACACCTGTAAGTCCAGCTTTAGAGGACCAAAGCCTTCTTTTTGTCACCAGTCACACCTCCCACAAATGGCCAAAATACACACACCACAAATAAAAAATAAATCTTTTTCTATAAGAAGCAGTAGACTTACCAATTTCCAAATAATAAACATTTCTTGACATCATTGATGGTGTGTAGTGGGGTGAAGATGTGTGAATTCAACCACCCAGGAAAGTAAGGCTGAAATGCAGAGTCTTACAGCATATATGCATATATATGTATACTATATATTGTGTATACACACATACACACATATATAATGAGTGAGACACTAAACTGAAAGAAAAGTCAAACTGTGAATGAAAACATGGCTAATAAAAATGTTGACCATACTGTGCTCTCATACTTAATAATGCAATTGTTAATGTAAATAATTAAGAGCTATCCCTTCAAAAGGCTGGTATGCAGCCATTGAAAGTATTCATGAGGGACACTTCTCCTCCTTTATGAGTTTGCTCATAACCTAAAGCAAGAAAGTAGACAGAAAGCTGTCCATGCTGGACAGTTTCAGCCAGGAGCACAGACAAAAGTGAGATGGGAATGAGTGAGGTTGTATGAGTGGAGAGAGGGTTGATATTTTCTTTATAATTCTCAATATTTTCAAACATCCTAGAAATGAACATTTGCTTTATGCACTTTTTAAGATTTAAGTTTTGCACTTTTTAAGCTGTTAGAGGTTAAAGTGAGGAAGTTGCACTTGAGGGTTGAATCCTGCCTGGCTTCTGTGTCTGTGGTTCTCATGCTTTGGGCCCACTCTAGAAGATTTGCAGAGTCCTGAACTCTCCAGACTCACCTCCTCTGTAGCTGCCAGGAGTAGGTGTGTACCAGGGGCAGGTGTGAGCCAGGGGCAGGTGTGAGCCAGGGGCAGGTGTGAGCCAGGGGCAGGTGTGTGCTGGGGCAGGTGGACTAGCAGTGGCAGGTGTGTGCCAGGGGCAGGTGTGTGCCAGGGGCAGGTGTGTGCCAGGGGCAGCCATTTGCCCTTCATGGGTATTCACCATATGCATCTGCACACACTTCTTCATCATCAAGACATCAGATAGACATGTGATGCCTGTCTGAAATCTTCCTGGTGCCATTGGAAGGTAGGTAGTTGCAGGAGCCCAGACCTAGCCCTGTTGGGGTTATGTGCGTTTTCTGCTTGAAGGCTAAGTTCTTTCTATAACTCTAGGTGAGGTGCTGGGTGGAGGGACAGTGACTGTCATCCCTATGAACCTTTCTTTTGTCCACGCATCTGAACTCTGAGGGACACACTCATTGGTTCTTTTAGATCACAGATTTTCAACTGCCTGGACATGAAACCCTATCTGGCAAGCTGCCTTGAAGTGTGGCATTTAGGACAGATACCTCATTGGAGAGGGCCACTAAAGGACAGTCTGGCCACTCCTAGCTTAGAGCCACTGACTCTAAACTACAAGTTCAACTCAGGTGAAGCTACCTGGACAAATGAGAAGGGTCCTTGTTGAGGCCTTGGTGGAAAGATGGGCACCATTGGACCTCACAGCTATAGGTCCCTAGGGAAAAGCATTGTGCCCAGGGCTAGCTTTCAGCTAAGTAGGCCTTACCAGGGACCTCCGTGAAGGGGTAACACCCCTGACTATTATAACCCAGAGAAGGAGCTGGGAGAGGAAGATGGGAAGGCCTGAGAATGTAAACACAGACAGGCTGATAGTGATGTGGGGACACACACCAGAACAGTGGCTGAGAGCCTGTGGGGAGCCTGTCCCTGAGATACTTACATTCGCACCTACAGGCAGCTCACCCTCTCTATAATCAGGCAAATTAGAGGAACCTCGATGTGCCATTTTACACCCACTAAATTAGTGAACATTAACAAAGCTATAACAGTGCATGCTGCTCATAATACGGTAAAATCAACCTAAACATGCTGCCAGCTCAAGTGTGAATTAGCATAGCCCTTTAGGGTTTCAGGCTATTAAACTACTCAGACCTTCTTTTCCATTTAAATTCCATTCCTGGGAATGTGTTGCAAAGAAGTAATCCAACAGGGACAATAAATGCTTTGTACATAAAGATGACTAGCCAGAGATATCTGCTGCATCCAGTGTACTGGAGTACAGTGCTATAAATCTAAATCGTTTTGCTTCGAGACAGAGTTTTGCTATGTAGCCCAAGCTGTCCTTGGACTCCTCTTCCCTCAGCCTCCTGAAGCCTGGGCATAAGCTGCCACATCTGGCATAACAATTTTTAAAAATAGGCAATATTACAAATTGATTCCACTATCAAAATTCTTATGTGAAAATAAAAACACCTATACATTAAAATTAATAATTACATAAACGCTGCTTGGAAAGTGCGGGCAGCCCCACCCTGCTGAAGTCCTAGATTCAGGCTGCCCATCTGGTTGACTAGTCACTCCACCCTTGCCATACTCAGCCTGCCCTGCCACTCCCTGTCTGGAACTGCCCTAGGTGATCTTGAAGCCTAATCCACAGACCTCAGGCTGGAGTGGGCTGGGTACTGTGTCAGCAGAGTCTGCCCACCTAGTTTGGTTCATGTGGGATTTGGAGAGGGGTTCTGTGAGTCATACCTGGAAAGGCCGAACAGGAAAAGATAAGGGATGGTGGAGGTGGGTCTTTATTTAAGAAAAGGGATAAGGTGGTTTCCAGGTTCTAAGGCATTTGCTGTTTGCAAGCATAGCAGTCTGTGGAAGCTAACTGGTGTCTGGATTCCTAGCCAGAGCATGGTGAGGATGAAGTCAGCTTACAGGCTGAAGATGAAAGAGGGATCCTGGGGTCACCTCTCTAGGCCTGCTCCGGCTTAACATCAGTCCCAATCTGACTGTGCACCTGAGTCATCAGCTCTGGGTCTTCTTGTTCCTGGTGCTCATCACAGAAGCTGGCAGTCAGGGAGAATTCAATAAACTGGGTGAACGAGCAGGCACAGGGGCAAGGCTGTGCCATATGTGAATGAGCAAGTCAACAGAACAATGCTGTCTTTGTTCAATGCCTTCCAAATGGGCACTAATCAAGCTCAGGGGATGCTGTACCCCTTGTGTCTGTCTTTTTTTTTTTTTTTCCTGCCAGGGGATGCCCCACCACACAGAGGCCGGGAACAGTCAGTGACCATGTCCAGGTCCAGACAAGCCAACTTTGTTCATTTGGTGCAGGGTTATCCCACTGAACACAAAGAGTCTTTATGCCAGCCCCTGCTCCTGATGCTTTCAGTATCATGGGAGAGACAGGGACAAACAAGGAAGGAAAACTATGGAGCATGGGCACGGGGGCTCGCAACAGAGATAGTAGCGGTGGGAGGGCACCAAGTGGGGACCTTGGGGTGGGGCTGAGTTGGGCTCCCGGGGGCTATGAAATCGGAGCAGGGCCTGTTGGCAAGCAGTCTATCTCACACTAGGAACACAGGAGGTCTGGGGCAAGTGGAAGTCTACCTGGGTCTCCCTTGGCTAAACGTTTGCTCTTGAACCCACACCAGTCATCTGGCCCTGATTGGAGCATAGTCAGTATCAGTCTCTCTTTGTGTCCAAACACCTTGCTCAGTCATCTGTTCATTCCAAAGACAGCCACAGCATAGCTGTTGGGTGCTGGGTATCATTACAGGTTCAGGGGTGAACAGTTAAAGCTGTAAACAGTGGGCAATGCAAGACAGTCATAGTTGCTCTGTGAGTGATGTAACTGCTTGTAACAGCAACAGCCATGGAGAAATACAGGAGTTCCAATGGTGACTGGGGGAAACTGTAATATTTGTCAGATGATTTCTTAGTCATTTTGCTTGTGGCTGTGCTAAACACCATGACAGGGCAGCTTAGAGGAAAGCTTGAGCTTATGGTTCTTATGGTTCTACTTCGGATGGTGAAGTAAAGGTGTGAGGTCAAGAGCTGGATGCTGAAAGCTCACATCTTAAACCGCAGGCAGGAAGCAGAGACTGAACTGGAATGGCCAGAATCTTTGGAGCTCCCCACCCCAGTGATGTACTTTCCGACATCAAGGCTACACCTCCCAAACAGCATCACCAGCTGGAGACTATGGGGGACATCTCACTCAAACCACTCTAAGTGGCAAAGTTGTATCTGGTGTAACATCTTAGTAGTGTAAACAAGCAGACCACACACACACACACACACACACACACACACACACACACTGAAAAACTTTGGGAGGACTAAAGGTCTCATGGCAAGAGTAAGCTTCGGCATGTTTCAGGATTAATGTATAGACAAGTCATCTGTCACTCCAACAAAAGGCCCGAAATAATTAACTTATAAAGTAAAAAGGTTTGCTTATCCTAGGCCATGGTCCCTCACACCACTGCTTGGAGGAGTCTAGCTGAGGATGCCTGATGGCAATGACAGGAGTGTGTGGAAAGGCAAACCCGTTAGGAAGCAAACCAGGAAAGGGGAGGAGCTAGGTTCCACACCTGATCCCTCACTGACCTAAGGCCCTCTCATTAAATCCTACCTCCCAGAGGATCCAGTCCCTCAGTGGTGTGCCTGCCATTGCCCACGCAGGGCAGATGGGTGTTGAGGGGCACTGAAGGTTCAAACCATAGGAATGGACAGAGAGAGAGGAGGTGACTGGAGACAGAGGAGGCAGCAAGGAGCAGACTTGGCCATGGCGCTGGCTTCCGAGCTCCTGAGACCGACATCTCCTGTATTATAGCTTGGCTCTGGCCTGTGTTAAAGGTTTCATCTAGGGCTGGATCTGGGCTGAACACACTGACATGCTTGACTGGCACCAACAGGGATCACAGGCTCATGCAAAGGTGCCTGATGGGTCCGACAAGGGCAGTGACAAGCCAGTGCCTACTGCCCTCACAGGACACAGGGCTCTAGTTTCTATGGTTTCATTGACTCCTACATCTGCTCTTCATGGGAATGTTACTGGAGTTCCAACATTAAGGAAACCAAGTCATTCTGAGTGTGTCCTATAGAAGTGAGTGCTGGTATGTAGTTCAGAGGGACCAGGAGGCAAGGAGTGTCAGAAAACTGGATACCAGGGTAGGTATAGTTATAGGAGGCAGGGAGGCCCCCAATGTATTTGAAATAGGGTGAAGGAAAACGTGATATATCTTAAAGTCATAATTTGTGTGTGTTGGGGGGCAAATCAAAGAGAGGAAAGGAGAACAGGAAAGAACTCGGGGTCATCTAAAAAGATGAATCTGGCTTCCTACAGGACAAGGCCACCAAGGCTTGGTGCTCACTTGGGCGGGACATCAGGAGCCAGGCAGCGGGTGACACTGAGTGCTAAGCACAGAGCCAAGTGAAAGCAGCAGAGGCCACCTGTAGGATCCCTGCCGGAAGGAGAAACTGGGAGAAGACAGATGCATTGAGACAGGGGAGTTCAAGTTCATGGAAACCAAGGAAACCTTGGAGGAGGAAAATATCTCCAGTGTCCAATAATACAGGAAGGTCAGGAAGGATGGACTGAGAAGCCACCAGTGGATCTTACGTAGAGCCAGCAGAAAAAGGTCAAAGAAGAAATTTGGAAAAAGATTATGGGATGGGGAAGCCCAGGCAGTGACTGCTCTTCAGGGTCTGGAAGAGAGTAATGAGCTTGGGTGAGTGGAGTGGGCAAGGGGCACAGAAGATAGTGTCCAGTTTGGGAGAGGGGAGGGGAGATGCTGTGTGAGGAAGACTTGACCTGAATGCTGCCTGGCTTCCTTACATTTCAGGCCTCTTTTATGATGCAAGTCCAGATTCCTACTTTCTGAGTGGTGGTCCAGTCTTTGTTTTTTACAGAGTCACAGAGCTCACTACTGTGTACGTGTGGGGTGGAGAGAGTGGCCCAGGACATCTAAGTTGGGTCAACTTGAGCAGTTTTCTTTGTACCTCTGCCGCCCACTGAGGTCATAAACTGGAGTTTCCATGGGCTGGCTGAGGAGGGTTGAACTCTAGGTCTGTTTGTAGATTTAAGGCTTTATAATAAGTACATTAACCACTCCCCCCAGTCACGTGTGTCATTTTGTAGTTCTCACCCTTTGATTCTGGTGCTTGAATCACAGCAGTACAAAGCACTAGCCTGGTCCTTCTTAGAATTGACTGCCCCCTGCTCTTCTGATGACCTCCAAGGCTTTTCCCGAGTGCAACGCAGAGCACCAGGCCACTAGTCCTTATGCAGCAACAGCTGATGCTTAAGGGCAACATCCCATAGCAGCCTGCCCACGACTGGATTCTGGCGCTGCTTCTTCTTGGCCAGAAATTCTGGGTAAGGTAGCTCAACCTCTTGACCCCTAGTCTTCTGAACTACCTCATCCAGACCTGAGGAAGGCATAGGCACTTTCAATAGTGCTGGTGCTCAGTAGCCAAACTTCTGGGAGTGTCAAAATGTCCCTCCAGAACTGGCAAGGACAGACGAGTCCTCTAATCCACATGGGCATGTCCAGTGATGCTTTGATTTTCCAAGATGAACACAGCCATGGCCAAGGTCCATCACAGGACCTTGCCTGCGTGGCACCCCCCTCTTGGTTTCTGCTGTCTTGAAGGGGAACCTTGTTGCTGTGTGAGGATTGGCTGACCTCTGCTGTCCATTGTCTGTATGGCACCAAGTGAGCCGGCTTTGGAGCCAGGGAGACCTCAGAGATGCCCTTTTCTCGACTAGTTTTGACAGTGACTCTTACTAGAAATGTATTCTGCTTGGGGCTCCACACAAACATTTCACAAGACAACTGAAATTTTCACTTTGAGAACTCTGATATATTGTATTTTTTTCCTATTTTATCTCATGAACAAGAAAATGCTAGTTCCATTACATTTCTGTGTTCACTGGAATCTAAAAACATTGGTTTGGCCTCCCAATGAGTCCTGAATAAGGTTCCCAACGTTGGTGTGCACCAGGCCACTCCAGTCCTTCATCGACACCCAAGGCTGGCTGCTCATGCAATCACATTATCCCTCCTTTAGACCAATGAGCTTGAACTTTTTAAATGCCCACTCTGGCCTACAGAAAACATTAGTGAAATCACAATGTTGAGGGCAAACTGGTTTTTACCCAAGACAAACTAAAGACTATCAAAATGACACAAAAAATGTTTCTATACTTTGTAAACTCACCTTGCATTCCACTTCTCAGTCAGAGAACTAGGGATTTTGTCCAAACACAGCAGGGGAAGTGGGCCACCTACAGGTGGATACATCTAACTGTAGAACTGCCCAAATGTCTGTCAATGAGGACAGAGGTGCTTCAGCAGCTCTCACAAAATACCGTGCTGTCTTATGAGCTGATAGAGACCCCATTCCAGAATCTTCTCCAGAGCACATAATTAGCATGTAGACACTTTATACAGCCACTGAAAAGTTGTATGCATTGTCATTTTCAGAGGTCCTGATTTGCCACATGATGCATAACAGAACTGATTCACATTGGGGCTTATTCCAATTTTGTCTTATAATTTGAAGTTGATGAGTCTTTCAGGCCTTGACTATCTTTCTAGGTCCTTGGCAAACTCAGAGGCCCTGGGGTTCCAGCCTGTCTTAACTAATGGATGAAGTAGCCTTGGGTTTAGAAAGCTCATCAGTGAATACACACGAAGGAATGAATACATACTTTTTAAAGGGTAATATGGACAGGCCACTGACATTACATATGAGTTTCCACTGGTGAACTCTGCTGACGAATGAGGACAGTGCCCTGTAGATGACCCAAGCACTATGTGGCTGGCAAGTGATATTAGCTGTTTCTTCACAGAACAAAGGGATCAGAGTAGCTTGACCATTTTTGAGTATTTTATTTGAGGACCAGGATCCATTTGTAAATGAAACCTTATGAAGCACAGAGCAGACCTCGGGTGGACAGATTTCTTAGTCTAATAGATATGTAGATGAATCTGTGAGGGTATCTAAAGGGATCAGACCATGTGCCTGTAAAAATGGGTAAGTTTTCTCCAGACAATGGAAGGTACAAGTACCCATTAAATTTTTAAATCCTAACATGTTGATGGGCCGGCATGATCATACATACTGTTAATCCCAGCACTCAGTAAGCAGAGGCAGACTGACCAGTCTGGTCTTCATAGTGAGACCCCTCTTTTAAAAAATAAAGTGGGGGGAGGTGTAGTGGTTTATATATCTCTTTGACAGTAACATATGTGTTCTGAAACACAAGTTTTGTTGATTATGTCTTTATGTTATAAAATAAGACTGTCCACACATGGACAGGGGCAGGGATAGTGTGTAAATATAAGCCACAGACTTCATTTTGGTAATCAATTATATTTCCAATAAAACACTTGAGCAATTTTCTGATGAATTTTAATAGGGCTAATGCCTCTTCTAAGAAACCAGTTACCTATGTACTCGGCTCATGTTAACCTTGTAGATAAATGGCCCTTAAAGTCTTTCAACAAGTCTACCAATCCTCAACTAGACTCCATGTTTTCTTTTGTTCAGGTTAATAATGATGTCTCACTATCCATCTCCTGCCAAATGCTCTATTACTGGACACTTGTCAAATGGTTAGAAGCCAGTTGTTCCCTTCTGTGATACTATAACAAAATCTCTGAACTCTGGGCCATAACTATATTGTCCAGACCTGGACTCCTTCCCTCTTCTCTCTCTCCCTCCTTTAAGCAACATGATGTGTTCTAATTTTTTGTTTGAATTCATTTAATTTTTATATGTTATTTTCTATTATTATTATAAGCATGTGTGATAACTCTAAAGATGAATGAACTCATGCAGTCTCCATGCAGAGGCAACTTTTCTCCTTCTACCATAGGTCCTGGTGGTGGGACAACCTATCAGGCTTACTTAGGCTTTTACCTGCTGAGCCAGCTCACCAGTCTTGTTTAATTTTTAAAAAGTACTTTATTTATCTGTGTGTATGTGAGTGCCAAGGGAGCAGGGAGAGGTGACAGACTCCATGGTGCCAGTTACAAGCCATTGAGAGGTACCCAACCTGGGTGCTTGGAACTCATCTGGGGTCCTCTGTAAGAGCTGTAAATGTTCTTCATCACTTTTTCTCTTTCTACATCAGACCCATCTCTCCAGCTCCTTGTTTTTTAAAATATTAATTGTGACCCATTAAATAGATTTCTCCAACCTTTAATAGTTTTGACTAGAAGGTTAAAATCATTAGAACAGTATTCCTGGTAGGCCAGTTTATGAAGACAGAAACACTGCTGCCCATCATGAAATGAAACCAACAAAGGAAACCAGGCAAGATAAAGGCACATAGTGGGAGATGAGAAATTGTTTTCTGATATTTAAAAAGAGAGCTAGGTGGTAGCAGCATGCCTTTTAATCCCAGCACTCCAGAGGCAGAGGCAGGTGGACCTCTGAATTTGAGGCCAGTCTGGTGAGTGAGTTCCAGGACAGCCAGGGCTACACAGAGAAACCCTATCCTGGAAAACAAACAAACAAACAAAAACCCACAACACCACAAAACACCACCACTGCCTCCAAATTAAAAACAAACAAAATTAAAGAGGGAGAGAGAGAGATTTAAAATTCATAGAGGAAAGCAATCCCTAAACTCTATGAATACGAGGGAGGGCTAGAGAGATGGTTCGGTGGTTGAGTGGTGTTTTTACATGGGACCAGAGTTGGGTTCCAGCATTCATATCGAGCAGTTCACTACCATCTGAAACTCCTGCTCCATGGAATCCCCCTCTCTCTTCTGGCCTCCATGAGCATCAACACAAACACAGCACACACTCACATACACATACAAACACATTAAAAAAAAAAGTAAGTTTTTACTTTTCAAAAAAGAATATGTATGTAATGAAAATAAAATCTGAGCTATAGATATTTAGTATTCACAAATCATTAAGAAAAGCTGAAAAGAAAAATAAGCTAAGGCTATGAACAGGCAATTTAGACAAGAAGGGAGGGAGGGGACCTGTGTGACCATGAGGCTCCAGAGCAGTCAGGAGAGCAGAGACTGGAATGACTGAGGCTGAGAAACTCAGAGGACCCCTGCAGAGTTGAAACTGCAGACTCCTGGGAACAGATGACTGGCTGGTGCTGGTATTCTGAGGTTATGTTTATTAAAATGGGTTCTTTGAATAGAAAAATTAAATTCAAATTTTCTATTTTTCATTAAATTGTATTCAGCTGCCACTAAAGGGAGGGAACTGCAGCTGCCAGAGTGAAGTGTGGCTGGTTTCTTCACAGGAAATGTAAGGAAGTCCTGTGAAGGCAGCAGGCAGGAAGCATCTCTGGTCCTCTAGAGAAAATGCATTACACAGCGCCTCCTGGTGGCAGAGCAGCAAAGAGCCACAGGTAGAGAAGAAATTTGCTGGAGTTTGCAGCCAAGGGGTAAACTCTTAACAGCTAATAGCACTGATAATCAGCATTTATATTTATTTAACCCATACCCTCCTAATTATCTACTTACCACAACATAACTATTTCTCATAGAAAAAAATGATATTACCATCTCCTCAAAGAGACACAATGAGCCAGGCAAGGTGGCACATACATGTAATCCCAGCACTCAGACTGTAGGTACAGGAATATCAAAGTTCACATCTTGGGCTACATAATGTAGCTTTGTTTTGAAAATGAAAGAGGGAGAAGGTCAATATAGCTAGTGTGTCCATATGTTCCATCTCTGGACTATAATAACCAGCATAAAGATTTGTTCACAATCCCACATAAACTTTGTTATCTAGAAATGAAAGGGTAACATTAACCTTCAGCCAAAACCTGTATTCAATAAGGAGAATTGTAGTTAGAGTGGAGTAACGGGCTTCCCTCTGCTTGGAACAGCTGAAGAAATGAACCTGAGCTATGTGATAGCTTCAGCTCACTGCCCAGAGAGAGGTTTGGGGCTGCAGCATGGGAGAAGGAGCTGTGGCAGAGCCCTTTATCACCCTGAGTGGAGAAGGGGGAGCTGAATTCACGGGTCTCATGCTGAAAATAAGAAAGCACATAGAAAGAAACCCTAGAGATCGCACAGGTGTCCACCACGTACTCAGCTGGGTACTGATCGCTGCACATGTAAGGAAACTACTTGAGGGCAGGAGGCTGCCAAAGCTCACAGGCACTGAGAACTGGGCAGAAAACCTCCTAACTCGGTGGATCCAGAGAAGACAGAGGAAGTTTTTGCCTCAGAGAACATTTCTGTCTTAAACCAAGGACTTATAAAACAGCTTAAAAGTCGATACAAGGAACAAACTGCTTGCAAATAACTTACAAGTTACTAGACCAAAGGTCAAGAACTGTAAGACTAGGAAAACTATAGCACACTCAATAAAGTTAAGATTTACTATGCCCGGAAAACAAATTAAAATAACTAGGCATGAAAAGTAACAGCCACAAAGTATAACTCATAATGAGGAAAAATATATCAATAGACACTGACCCAGAGATTACGCAGATAATAAAATTAAACAAGGGTAAATGAAATGGTTATTAAAACAAACTGTATATATCTGAGTAACGACAGAGCAGGCCGAATATGCCAAGAAGATAAAAAAGGGATGCGTGGAGGAGGAACTTAGTTATGTATGGAAAGTAATTTTAAAGACCCAAGTTTATCTATTAGAGATAAGAGCAGTAAATAAAATTGTAAAAATATTTAAAAACCACACTAGACATTTATTATAGGTCAGACACTACACAAGAAAAGATTAGTATAAACATTAAAACAAATGCAATACAAAGAACCCAGTGAAATATGGAGAGAAAAAAAACCAAGGAGCATCACAGACAAGCTGGGTAAAACATTTGAAGGAATAATGCCCACCCCTGATTTCTAAATATTATAGACCACAGAGCCAAAGTTTCGAAGGGTCCATGCAACCCCAAATATAAGACACGGGAACGAAAATACACCATTCTATATCATAAGTTGCTGCCCCAACAATACAGAGCGCACCACACCTGACAGAGACCATGGGAAGCTTTGTATAAAGGAGCAAGGGCAAGACTAAAGTCGGGTAGCTGCTGTTGTCATTGTTGGGAGGAAAGCAAATAGGAAGAGAGTGAAGCAATGTCCTAAATGTTCTGGAAGGGGGGAAAACATGTACTAACCTGTACATGTACTAACATGTGTCTCACATGTTCTACTCCACAGCATCAATGAGAGAGAAGGCCCTGAGCAGTGGTGTTTGGCAGCCTGGTCAATGTTATGGTAAAGATGGAGAAACAAAGTCACTGCTGAGAACCCCAGAGGAACACTGAAGATCACCTGAGATAGATGATCACGCCTGGAAGCAACATGCTGAGAACACTAGATTGGCTCTGAGTATCAGTTCCCAGCCTCTTCCCTCTCTCCTTCCACCATTCAGGCTTCCTTTGCAGCTATCTTCCTAAAGAGAACATGTATGCTTCAGCTTGGGCCACAGAGGTGCATTTAGAAATCCTTGGTGAAGGTTCCTCTTCCCAGATAACATGGTAAGACATTGATAGGAAGAACAATCACCTTGCTTCTTCTGCTTCCCATCTGAGAGGAACACAGGCAGGAATGCCGCAGACATGTGTCTTGTATTCAGGAGGTACATGGTGATTTGAAAGAAAATGGCCCCATAGGCTCACAGGGAGTGGCACTATTAAGAGGGGAGGCCTTGCTGGAGTAGTAGGTGTGGCACTGTTGAAAAAGTGTGTCAGTGGGAGTGGGCCCTGAGGTCTCTCTCAGAAGCTTGAAACAGGCCTGCTCACAGTCTTGTCCTGCTGCCTGCAGATCATGATGCAGAACCCTCAGCTCCTTCTCCAGCACCATGTCTGTTTGCACGCTGCAATCATGATGATACTAGACTAAAGCTCTGAAACTGTAAGCCACCTCAATTAAATGTTTTCCTTTATAAGAGTTGCTGTGGTCATGGTATCTCTTCACAGCAATGAAACCCTTGCTAAGGCAAGGTAATAAGCAAGCATGCAGAACTAATGTACTGTATACAGGTGGTAAAACAGCGAACAGACTGGGGTGATGCTGCTGTTGGGTGACATACTGTGTGACTTACTACGGGAGGGACAAACTGCTCCTATTTCTGACAGTTTGGGACAGGTTTTCTGTTTTTGACAGTCATGCAGTTCTAACCATTGGTTCGTGTAGGTGGTAAGGGCTCAAGCAGGGAAAGCAGAGGAGAAGAGCTTGGGTCAAACACTCAGGGCCTGTACTAGGCATTCTGGGTTGGGAGCAATAGAAAGAATGGGGGGAACAGAAAAGTCTAGAGAAGATGTGAGAAAAACACCTCGTTAATTGGACTCCTGGTTCTTCCCATGGCCTGAGTAGTTTGGAGGAAGAGGAGGCAATCAATGCCAACCTTCAAAAAAACTTAATTAAATACATTGTATATGTGTGAGAAGGGTGCAGGGAGGCATATGTGAGGAGGTCAGAGGGCAACTTTCGGGAGTTTGTTATCTCCTTATACCATGTAAGTCCCTGGAACCAAACTCAGGTTATCAGGATTGGCGGCAGGTATCTTTATGCTCTAAGCCATCTTACTGGGCTTGCCCTTCCTTTTTCTCTTTGTTTTATTTTTTTGAGATAGGATCTTGCTTTGTAGCTTTGACTGGTCTGGTACTTATTATGTAGCCCTGACTGGCCTGGAACTCATGGCAATCTTCCTGCAGCAGCTTCTTTTGGTCCTGGGATTATGGGTATGTACAACACGTAGCCATTTCTTTTCAATACAATAGGCAGTAAATATTGTCAGGTAATATACAAAAAAGAAGATTGAGAATAAGAAGTTACTTCTTTGCAAGAATTTGCATTTATTTAGTTTTTCAAACTAATCTGGCTGGTACAACTGAAGGCAAGTTGTACACAACTATTACCCAGCATAATAAACCCAATTATTAGATTGTGCCATTAAAGGCTCTCTTGACTGCAAATGGAGAATACTGTCTTAAACACTATATGATGACATGTACCAGGTACAACAGCACTATTTCCTAGAGAACAATGTGAGGATGACACACAGAATGGCTAACATTAACATACATTTACAAAGTACAACAACAGGTACAATAACAATTACCTTCATCAACACATTGTTATTTTTAACCTGTGGAATGTATAGTATAGTATTATGGCAAATATGGGTTTATCATAGTTATTAATTTTCTGACACTTTCTTGCTTTCTCTATCTCTCTTTCCATTCCAGCTTTGAAACACGAATAAATGAAATGTAGAGGAAGAAACCTAGATAAAAATTCCTTTTTAAGAGATGGACAAAAGAGAATCTAGCAGGATCCTGTGCCCTTCCTGAAGCATCAATGATCCAGAAGCCAGGCGTCTGGCTTTTCCAGGTCAATTCAGCCAGTCTTCCAGATACTACTAAAGGAGGAAACAGAAGCAAAGGTCCTTGTTAATGGAGAAAAGTCTAGAAGGACAAACACATTTCTGACATTATTTCCAGGCTAGAAGTGAAAGAAAAGATGATACTGTATTAAGTATTTCTTTATAAATCTTTGATTTATTTTGTTATATCAGACACATTATTTTTGTAATAAAAAGATTAATAAGGAACACTGTTAAAGAGAAGCAACTGCTTGGTTCATTTGTATTTAAAGCACAGTCAGGCATATTAAAAAGAATTAGTAAACTTGACATTCCCAAGGCTAATACTTTGTTAATCGCAGGTTTAGGAAGCAGAGAGGTGGTGATGATAGCATCTGTAACAGTTACAGCATTTCTTCTGATCTAAGCCTCATTCTAGGGAACAGCCCAGTGCACCACCTGGGATTATAAAGTTCCTGGAAGTAGTAAGCACTCTTTCTGCTTACTCAGGGTCATTTGTGGTCTTCTGTTCCAGGAGTAAATATCACATACATTATTGAAGAGAGGTGGAGGGTTCCTTACAGAGCAACACATCCCCTCCCTCTGGGAGCTCTTGTTCTGCTCCTGACCAGAAGATGCTATGCCAGTTTTCCCACAATCCTGCTATGCAGAAGGGAGGGGTTTGCTCTATGGATGAAGCTCTAGCAAAGTTACTAGAACCTTCAGTGTTTCTCAACTTCACCACTACTGACTTCCTCAGCACAGTGATTCTTTGTTGTACAGCACAGGATGTTTGCAGCATCCCAGCCTTCTAGACACTTGGAGCACCTCCAAACACACATGCCTCTGCCACCCATCCCAGGGGATAAAATCACTCCCAGCATGGGTACCAACACACCCTTGCATCGTTTTTGTTTTGTTTTGTTTTTGTTTTTTTTTTGTGATGATCTCAGAATAAAATTCAAACTCTTTCCTGTGATTTCCAAGATTCTGTATGAACGATCATCCTCTTTTTTTTTTTTTTTTTTTTTTTTAAATACTACACTCTCATAAACTAATTGGCCTTTCTGTTCCATAAACATCTTCAGTTTGCTCCCACCAACCTTTCATGCTGGCTTTTCCTTCTGGCTCCTCTACAGACTGGGATGGCACACTGTTCACTCCCACAATCTCAGATCAAATGTTACACATCAGCAAGGCTTTCCTGACTATATTCTCTAAAGAACCTCCCTGCTCTCTCCTACAAGACACATACTTTTCCCTCACAGGAGCACAAGAGAACCCTATCTTGCTTTCCCCTTTGTTTCTGCCTCTTTGCCTGAGGAAGGGCTTCGTCTCTGACTAGGACACAGCACACAGTAGATACTTAGTAACCATCTTCTACCGACTTCACCCTCAGGTCAGGTGTCAATAGCTTCCTCTCCCAAGATTATTTTTTAATTAACTTGCCTTGGTGTTTCTAACACCCCTGACCTATTTTAAGTGTAGGTGGAGTACTGTGCATAAAAACTTAACATAAGTAAGCTTATTATGAAATACAAATAAAGGCCAATTAATAATTCATGAAAGACAATTCCTTGCCCTGTAGGTTTCATACACTATAGAATGAAGCAAGTTGTCATGAATTCATCACAAGTTTGGTTCCTCTTCGAAAATTTCAAGTGGTCAAGGCATTCTAGATGGACCTAAGCCTACAAAACTTACCTGGTGCTGAGACTAAAAGAGCCTCTTTATCTATCGGCCGGGTACCACAAGTCTGAAACCCTTCTGTGCTGGTCTCAAGTTAAATAGTACACTGGGTCAACAGCAGGGTGGTCTAAGGTGCTGCAATGTCAATACATGTTGGCAGCACCCAGAAACCACAGCCTACTTCTTACATTGATTTATGGGCTGTTTCCATGAAACCAAAGATGCTTGGCTCTCCTGGAAGCTGGCTGGCTGGCAACTGGAAGCACTTCAGTCCTGGCTAAGAGCCATGGCCCTTGGGTAGCACTTCATCGGGCCATTTTGGCACTCTGGCGAGCAGCTTGCTTGTCTCGCCTGGCTGGGCTCTCTACCCGGTGCACAGTTGTCTCCACCCGCAGGGATGACGACGCCCTGACGTGGCTGGAGGAGGTTTCCGTGCACTGAGAGGAGGATTCCACGTGCTGGGAGGACACCTCGAGGAATCTAGGGAGTCGCTTGGCGGAGGAGGTGAGGAAGGGGCCCTCTCGGTGATGTTGAGAGCTCTCCACCTGCCGGGAAGACGTTCGAACCTGCCGGGAGGACGTCTCCACGCGGTGGGATGATGTTTCCTCGCGGTGGGAGGAGGTTTCCACACGGATGGTCGATGTCTCCTTGTGGCGGGTGCTTTCCACTCGCGGGGCAGAGGATTTGCTCCTAAGGGGGGAGGCCATCCTGCCAGCACGCCAAGGTCAGGAGGGAGGGAGAGGCCCAAGGTCCATGCTCTGCGTCACACAGGGAAAGGTGACGTCAGGCTGGTGCAGGCTTCGACGTCCTCCAACCTCCACCCGCTCAATAAATGCGCGCGCAGCCCGCCCTGGCCGCACAGATAGGCGGGGCCTTCTTCTCAGAATGAGGCTGTCCCCGCCCTCGTGTCCCGCCCTGCCCCGCGACCGGAAATAGGAGCCGAGGCTTCCGATTCTCCCTAACCATTCCAAGCTGCTGTTCAGTTGAGCTGGTTGTGTTTGAGTTTCTCTGCTTGTTATGGCCGCAGCCGTCGCTATGGAGACAGGTGCGTTGTGCCCTGCGCCCCGAGTCTTCATTGATGGAATTGTCCTCCTCTCCGACCTCCTCTTCCTTTTCCCTGCTCCGTCTTTCGGGTTTAACTCAGCATCCTTAGAGTTGGGACCAGAGGGAAAGAATACGGTGTTGTCTCTCGGATAGTGGCCTGTGTGAACATCTTTGCTCCTGGGCTGCTCAAACCTCCCACTCCCTGGCTCCCGGGCTGGGGGCTGAAGGAGATGACTGAGCCCTTCAATTGTCTGCTCTTTGGAGCTTTCTCCATGAACTTGTTTGAAGTGTCGGTAACTTGTATTGTTCTAATGAGGATTATCGTTTCGCTTTGCTGTTTAATCTTTTTGCACCTTGCTACCTCTTTTTATATATAGCATTTTTTTCCTTAACGTAATCACTGTTAGTAGTTGTGGTTATAGCTCATTAACATAAAGTACAGCACGCTGTTACAGACTAGTGATCTCTGTTAGCGTTCCTTACATAGTGGCCTACAGGTGTTAAATATCCGTCCCATTTATTTTCCTTCACTAATTCTAGAGAATTTATTTACTGTTTTTGTTTTGTTTTGGAGACATAGTCTCACTATATGCTACTGTTTGGCCTGGAACTAGCAATGTACACCAGGCTGGCCTCGAATTCGCAGAGATCCTCCTACCTCTGCCCTCCCAAGTGCTGGGATTAAAGACGTGCGATTGTTTTGTTTGTTTAAAATCAGGTTCCACTCTTAGATTTCGAAGGAAGTCTCCCCTGCACTTTGATAGTTGTTTCATAAATTCCTTCATGGAGGAGGGGGCTGGTGCATGCTGACGTCAGAAGACAACTTTAGGGAGTTGGTTGTCTTCCTGCCACCTTGTGGGTTACAGGAACAGAACTCAGGTCATCAGACTTTCCGGTGAGCGCCTTTCCTGCTGAGCCGTCTCACTTTTATTTTTGCTTATTTTTATTTCTACAAATCAAAATAGTGAAACTGTCTTTTCTCCTAGATGATGCTGGAAATCGACTTCGGTTTCAGTTGGAGTTGGAATTTGTGCAATGTTTAGCCAACCCAAATTACCTTAATTGTAAGTTGAGTACATCATTAAGTTGAGTATCTAGCTGTTAATGAGTTCTGACAGAAGAGATGAAATCCATAAGAGTATTTACTTTGATATGTTTGGATGGGATTTTCCTTGTGCTGGTCTGTGGGTATTAACTGAGCAAACAAGTACTTGTTTTGATGGTAGGGATGTTAAAAAGAGTTACTTTATTAGAGATCATAAGTCTGTAATCCGGCAATTGCTTGACATAGAGATTTTTTTTTTTTTTATGCCTTTCAGTTCTTGCCCAAAGAGGTTACTTCAAAGACAAAGCTTTTGTCAATTATCTTAAGTACTTGCTTTACTGGAAAGAACCAGAATATGCCAAGTATCTAAAGTAAGTTTAACTTTTATAATTTTAAATCTGTATAATTTACTATATATAAATATAAAATACTGATATCAGTTTTCTCAGTGTCAGAATGAAAAACTATGTTTTGAATCTTTCTGCTTTTAGTTAATGTAAGACACTGTCATCTCTGACTTGAATTGTTACAGTAATCTCACTTGTTTCTACTATCATTCTTACCTCACAAACCAAATGAAGCCAGATAACTGTCCGTGGGAACACACTCTCTTAGTAATATAAATCAGAACTTGCCACTTCTATTCATGTGGGATAAAATCCAATTAACTGGTTTTAGACTAAGGTTCTAATGTTATTTGGCCTTGTCTAATTCCCCCTGTCTCTCTGGGTTTCTAATGCCTATTCCAACCCATAAGCTACTAAAATGCAGTGTCATAGTCTTAAGCTGAAATGAACACATAGGAAGTGGAATTTTCTGGGAATCTTAACTATCCTTTATAGTGTCCAGAGTTTCAAGCACTGTGCTAATATGTGGTGCACATAAACTCACTGTAAAAAACAAACATGGACACTATCAAGTTGTTCAATAGACAATTTCATTATAGGATTTAGTAAATTGTAAGAAACAATACATTCACACAACTATCCCTTTTAATGATAGAACAAAGCCTTGAACTCACACCTCTGCTTTGTCTTAAAAAGAAAAACAAGCTGGTGTATGCCTTTAATCTCAGCATTTGGGAGGCAGAGGTAGGCAAATCTCTTGAGTTCAAGGCCAGACTGGTTTACAAAGCAACTTCCAGGACAGCCAGGACTATACTGTGGACTCCCCCCTCCCCCAATGGGATGGCTAACAAAACCCCCAGAAGTGCAGCCTAATGCCCCTTTAGCCCTAGCTCTCAGGAAGCAGAGGCAGGCAGATCTCTGTGAGTTCCAGACCAGCTTAGTTATGTAGCAAGTTTCAGGCTAATCAGGGCCACATCAACAGACCTTATCTTAAAAATTAAAAGAAAACATTTCAAACCTTTTCTTTATATCCTAGTCATTTTCTGAATTGATTCCTGGGCTGCCTATAGAACTGATTGCATTCCAATTTGCTCTTTATGCATTTGTTGATTCCTATTTACACCGTTAGTGCTAGCAGACTTACAGATTAAGTTTTGAAAGTCTTAGTCATCCTCAAGTTCATTCTCACCATCTTGCAGGTTTCCAGAGCAAATGTCACTCTGTTAGAGACAGCTTGCTCCATGATGGCTGGAGGTTAGATAGTTCTTCCTTATATTGTGATCAGATTGACTTCCTTATAGCTCCAACCTGTTTGTAGGGTGTTTTTTTTGTTTGTTTGTTTTTTGTTTGTTTGTTTGTTTTGTTAATCTATGTCTTCTTGAAGTCAACAGCTGTAAATGTTTAAATCCAAGAGAGGTTGTGAATTAATCCCTGTTGGGCAATTTTATTATATCTGTACATGGTTTTAGATTTTTAAAATAGTTGCTAAAATTTAAAGATGGTAAGGTTTTATGTAACAGAATTCCAACTCTTGGAACTTGGGAAGAGCTGAGGCCTTCTTTTTCCCAGGTCACCAGCTGGTTGAAGCTGAGGAGAGCTGTCTCTTGGACTTCTCAGCTTGTTGCCTGTTTACTGAGAACTAGTACATGGTGGCAGCAGCAGTGTTTTTCTTAAACATCTGTTCTTAGGTACCACTAGTCAGTTTTTTAGTGCCATGCTTTCCAGACTTCTCGGGAACCTTTGATTATCTGGCAGTTTAACAAAAAACTCAACATAGGCCAGCAAAGTGGTACATGCCTTTAATCTCTGCACTTGGAAGGAGCAGAGGGAAAGCTCTTGAGTTTGAGGCTAACCTGGGTTATATAGTGAGACTCAGACTCACAATAATTTTTTTTTTTTTTTTTTTTTTTTTTTTTTGGCGTGTGGGGGTTGGTGGCTAGAGAGATGGCTTGGTGCTTAAGAACACTTGCTTTTGCAGAGGACCTACGTTTGGTTCTCAGCATCCAATGGTGGGTCACATCCATCCCAAACTCCAGGTCCATAAATTTGATGCCTTTTCACTCTGAAGGCACTGTACACACATGATACATACACAAGCACTAAAATACTTGTGCATATAAAATAAAAATAATATAATTTAAAAAACAAACTAAACATAGGCTTTCAAATATGGTCAGGGTATCACAGATCACATGGCATTTTTCTTCCTCAAGATAATTCATCATAGATTGACTATATTTTTTGAGTGGAAGAGGTTTGGGAGTCAAACTGTTGACTTCTTGGAAGCTTTATACCAACTAAAATCCACTAATTATTTCTATGAACTGAATGTGGTTACTCAACTTCTGTTTATGTCTTGTTTATTTTAAAAATAAAAATGTCTTTCCATTTGTACTGTTTGGAATAGAGAAGTCCCATGAAAGAGTACCATCACGGATGCAAACAAACAGTAGGAGCGTTTATTATCTCGAGCATACTGGGACCACATATCTTACAGAAAGGCAAATGGCAACCCCAAGAGGCTTGCAGACTCCTTTTAAGCTCAGCTAAGAGGAGTTTCAGGGACAACTAGGTCACCTCAGGTATGACTGACAGTCATATTAGTACATTCCTAATTGGCAAGGGCTAGCTAAAGCTATAGCTTTTCCATTTTTGGTCAGACCTGAGTAAGTTCCAGGCTTTGTCCTTATTTGCTTATTATCTTGAGCTGCCGTGGGGACTGGCTGTGTGCACTGTGCACTTCTCCCCATCCTTACTGTCAGGGGCACCAGTGATTGACTGGTTCATGGCTTCCTCAGAAACGGCCTGCTCAGTTTCAAGAGGCAGGAATTGAGCCTAGTTCTCAGCTGAGTTATTAGGAGCCTGTCACAGTATTTGCCGGGCCTGCTCAGTACCTCTTCTGTTTCATTCTGTAGACTTAGAGTAGGTGTGTTGGATCCTTTCAGAATATGTGGAGTTTCTTATTCTGTAGTCTAATGTGTTAAGAACTGTTTTTACAAAATTGGTAAGGAAATGATCACTGCCTAAATTCTATTTGCTGACTAAATGCTACTTAAGGCTCTTATTATTGGTCACATTATTTTGCACAGAAGAAACTGCACTTAGGTTTAAATGCTGTCTTTAAAGTCACTTACCTGACACTCAGCTGAATCTTTTAGATTACTAATGTGCCATGAAGGGGAATTAGCTAATATAGTGGGAATAGAGCATTCCGGGCTAAGCTATTACAATTACAGACAACTCTTTATTTGGAATAAAAATAATAAGCTTTTACTGAGGGAAGCATAGCATTGGTTCTGTATCGGCAGCCATAGCCATCCCTATCGCCCCCTCCCCATGCTCCCTTCTCATTTTCCTATCACCTCCCCATCCTCTTTCCTTTTAAAAACTTTGGGACAAAATTATTAGCATTTACAAGAAAACTACCCAGGGCAAGCAAACTTTAAAATCTCAGTTGCCCAGACGAGGAAAATGGAAGGCAGAGGAACGAAAGCCTTGGCCCTAGAGTTAAGCTGACATGGAAGGCAGTCTCATTGGTGGGAAGGGAAGCAAAGAAAAAGTATGGGAGCCCAAAGTGTTAAGGAAGGCATTCTTAGCAGAGATTAGGGAGATTAAACTTTCTCTTGATTTTTCTGAGTAATTCCCAAAGGCAGGCAAGAGCTGCACTGGAATGAGACCCCATTAGATTTGGTCTATTGTCCTCCTGGTGTCCTGTATCTAGTGTGACATCCAGTATAGGCTCACACGCTACATTTTGTTATCCTGTTTTCTTTATCTTGAGTTCCTTAGTGTTCTGTCTGCCTCCTTCTCCCTCCCATCTTTACGCTCCTATTTCCCACTTCCTCTCTCACTCAAACTGTTTCTTTCTCACTCTGACCAAACACTGACTTGCTACTTTGTTACTTTTTCTTTGTCATAATCCAGAGTCGGAAGAAGTCTGTTTGTTCCATTAGTGATGATATTCATTTGATCAATTGTGTTAGGTGGTGCCTTCCAGATTTTCCCACATCAAGTTATTGTTTTTTTCTTTTGTATTTAATAAGTAACTTGTGGGGAAAATACAGATAGTTATCCACAATTTTACTTTTTTTTTGAGGCAGTTTCTCTGTAACAGACCTGACTGTCCTGGAAATGACTCTAGACCAGGCTGGCCTCCAACTCAGAGGTCTGCTTGCCTCTGCCTCCTGAGTGCTGGGATTAAGGGCCTACACCACAATTTTAGCACTTTTAATCAAGTAATATATTAAGTTAACTTACAAAGTGATGGGTTCATCATGACATTTTCATACATATGTCATCATACTTTGTTCCCTTTGTCCACTTCTCCCTAATTTTAGCATTATTGCTGGTACTTGCCTCATTTTTTACTTTGTAACTTTCTAATTCTTTCATTATATTTTCACTAGGATTCTATAGCAAGGAAAAGTATTCCCTAATTTAGTTATTCAAACATGTATATCGTATCAACTTTTGGATTCTTGTTTTTAATCCAGTGATTACAGTCATCTCTTCTTGGCTCTAATTACTCCAGCAGCATGGAGCACCTTAGATTGGTTCTTGTGTTCTTCTGACATATCCCTGTCCATGTTTAGTACTTCTTTTTGACATGTATTCTCCATTTATGTTGTACTTTGTCCGTCCTAGCCCTGAAATTAGTTGTTTCAAGGAACTCTGAAAAATGCTATTTGAGAACAAAGCTCAGGAGTGTGCTTATTGATACTACAGTGTTTTTGTTTCTAGGCCCTTGTACATACAAAGCTAGGTATGGTATGTCTGTATGTTTATGCTTAAATATGCACACATACATATCTATGTCTGTTTCTTGGTGTCTGTGTTAAATGCCATGAGGATGGATCTGGAGACGGGTCAGAGATAAAGGGCACTGGCTGCTCTTCCAAAGGACCCAGGTTTAATACCCAGCACTCACTTGATGGCTTACAGCCATCAGTAACTCTAGTCCTAGGGGATCCAGTGCCCTTTTCTGGCCTACAGGGGCACAACATGCCTGTGATGTATAGACTTACATGCAAGCAAAAGACTCATAAAATAATGTTTTAAAAAGGTCATGAGGACGTATGTTTTCAGTTCTAGTGGGTCGGTTCACACACGTGTTCTACTTGTCCTTCCTTCTCATCCGTTTTTGATAATATGGAGCTTCTTGTTACTCTAGTGTACTTGTCTTCACTCAGTCCTAGAATATTCACGATTCCTTGCTATAATTCCCATGGATAATTAGATCACAAACTTGTTCATGGTTTATTTTGGAGGAGGGATCTTGTAGTGCAATCCTATATGGCCCTCAAATTCAGTCTCCTTAAGTTTCATTAGTACTGGGGGTGTAGGTGTGTGCCCAGCATGTATATGATTGACTCACTTAAATAAAGGTTACCTTTTTATGATTGCTGGTGAAAAACCAGTAACTTATTTATGAAACATCATTTATTTTCAAAGTCTTCAGAGCCAGTAAGATAGCTCAGTGGGTAAATAAAGGTGCTTGCTTGTAAGAATGACGGCCTAAGTTTGATCCCTAGGACTCCTCTGGTGACCTCCACAAGTATCTCATGGCATGTACTCACTCTCCCTCTTACACAAATACTAAATAAATAAATACAATAATATATTTTTAAATTGAAAAGTTGGACAACTAGAAGAGTATGTTTTATCAACCAATTTTGACTCTTACCAGTTTACTTGGTTATGTGGTCTTGGGAGGAAGTTACTTAATTTTGCATAATGTTCTAAAATTACATAGTGGGCATGACTATGTTAATAAAAATGGTAGGCTTCGCTCATTTTTAGGCAAGTATTTGAATTAGAACTTGGGATGTTTTAAATTATGTTGACAACTAATTAATTTATGAACTTAAACCCAGGTACCCTCAGTGTTTACACATGTTAGAACTGCTCCAATATGAACACTTTCGAAAGGAATTGGTGAATGCTCAGTGTGCAAAATTCATTGATGAACAGCAGATTCTACATTGGCAGCACTATTCCCGGAAGCGGATGCGTCTTCAGCAAGCCCTGGCAGAGCAGCAACAGCAGAATAACACAGCAGGAAAATGAAGAGAGCGCTGGGGACAGACCAGGCTCTTAGGACATGTATATAATGTATTACTATTGTACAGCACCCATAAGACTCTTTCTGCCCACCTTTATTATGGTAGCACTCAGAACTATTATTGTTATTTTTGGTCAGCAAACTTTATATTGTTAATAGATTATTTCTGTTAAACCAGAATTGTTCTACTTTTGATTTCTCTGGGGATTTATAAATTTCAGTTACATTTACAGAACCAAGTGAATAAGAATGTAAATGTTGGGTGTGGTAGAGCTGTTTAAGAACATGGGTGACACATAACAGTGGTACCCTGAGCCAAATCATCTAGGAACCTTACTGCGATCAGCTGATATACCCCACTCACACATATACCCCTTTTTTCAGGAGAGAGGGGACTAAAATCAAGGGGCTTTAAATGTAGAGCAAGAAATCAGGAAGGTTCCTCCTTTCTGCAGGAGAGGACATATGCAATTGCTCACTGCTTCAGAAGATAGCTGATCTCTAGTGGTAGCATTGAAAGACTGGGAGGTAGTTAATGACTAATTCCATTCTTGTCCTTAAAGATAAGCCTCAAACACCTTTCATTGGGGAAGTTAGTATTTATTTGACTAGTTAGTACTAGTAGGCACTGCCTTAAAATGCTTTTTTAAAATCTATTTCAAAAAGATTTTTATTTTATGTGTCTGTGAATTGCCTGTATGTATGTATACTATGTGCCTAGTGCTCAAGGAGGCCAGTAGAAGAGAACATCAGATCCCCTGGAATGGAGTTGTAGGTGGTTGTGAGTCACCATGTGGTGCTAGGAACCAAACCTGGATTCCCTACAAGAGCAGCAAGTACTGTTAACCACTGAACCACCTCTCTAGTCCTTATTTTTTCATTTTTTGAGGCCATCTCAGTTTGTAGCCCAGGTTGCCTTGGAATTTGTGATCCTTATTCCTCAAACCCCTGAGTTCTGGGCCTGGCTCACATGCTGCTTCTTTAAAAAAATATTTTATGTGTGTGAATGTTTGGCCTGCACAATATATGTCTGTGCCACTTGCATGCCTGGTGCTCTCAGAAGCCAGAAGAGATCAGATCCCATGAATGGAAGTCATAGACAGTTGTGAGCTGCCATGTGGGTTCTGAGAATCCCATGGTCCTCTGGAAGAGCAGCCAGTACTCTTAACCACTGAACCACCTCTTCAGTCCATATTCTTGTTTTATTTGTAGAACAATAGTTGGGGCTTTTCATTTGCAACAAGGTCTGTTACTATAGTCCACCCTTGCTTCAAACTTGTTATTCTCTTGTCTTAGCCTCTAAAGTGATAAGATCACAGATGTGTAAGACTACGCCTAACACAATTCTTTTTTGAAAAAGTTGAGATTTAGACAGTAATTTGCCTGTGGCTAGGAGATCCAGCCTGTCTCTAATCACATTTTAGACAGCTG
>PVIH01001902.1:176962-211634 GCA_004025045.1 Sigmodon hispidus
TTTTTTTTTTTTTTTTTTTTTTTTTTAAACTTTTATTTATTTATTTATTTGCCTTGGTGTTTTGCCTGGAACTGGAACTACAGACAGTTGTTAGCTGCCATGTGGGTGCTGGGAATCGAACCCGGGTCCTCTGGAAGAGCAGACAGTGCTCTTAACCGATGAGCCATCTCTCCAGCCCCAGTAAATTGTTTTTTATCAATATTTCCTCTGAGCTACTATTGCCGTACTGAAAGACCTATTTTACTCACATCTTTGATAGTCATGTATTGCAAGGCTAGTTGGAGGTTTGTATTTTAATTTTTTATTGTTTAGACATTACACTGATTGATTCAAAGCAATGTGGCTTCTTTTAAGCAAACCAGGAAATCAAGACACAATTGTGATCATCAACTCTTTTTTCCCCCTTTTTTTTTTTGAGAAAGGGTCTCTTTGTGTAGCTGTGGCTATCCTGGAACTAGCTTGGTAGATCAGGCTGGCCTCCCAAGTGCTGGGATCAAAAGCACCCTTTACCACCACCCAGTGCTATCATCAAATCTTAATCTTCAGAGAATATCATTTCCACAAGGTTGGCTTGAAGGCATTCAGATTCCACAAGTTTTTGAGGCTGTAAAGAAAGAAGAATGAAGTTTTAACCACTGCTATGAAATGGGAGGGAGTGAATGGCATTTTGAACATAGAAATGCTGCTGTCAGGAACTATCAGCTATCCAGGTCTGGTGGTGCACACTTTTAATTTCAGTGCTCCAGAGGCCAGCCTGGTCTCCAGAGTGAGTTCCAGGACAGCCAGGGCTACACAGAGAAACCCTGTCTCAAAAGAAAGAAACTATCAGCTAGTTATAACACGCTTCAGGAAGTAGTTAAGGTACTTGTTTTAAGATGAATCATTAAAATACTTGGCCTGAAGGGCCTTAAACTTCCATTACCAGGAATCCCCATGGACTGAAAACAAGAGGCTGCAAGTCTAGTCAGGGTCTTGCCATCTCTTTCCCTGGACTCTTTAGTTTAGGGCTGAAATAAAGGGAGCGCCCTTTTAAACCTGAAAGCGGGAGTTAGCAAACAAGTGCTTTCAGGAAATGAGTCAACTTTCTTCTGAACACAATCTTTTTTAATTTAAGAATTTTTTTTTTATTCATTTTACACACCAACCAACCACAGTTCCCCCTCACATCTCCCTCCTATAAAAGGGTGGAGGCCTCCTATGGGGAGTCAGCAAAGCCTGCCTCGTACCTTCAGTTGAGGAAGGACCAAGCCCCCCTCCCTCCAAATGGGTTTCAGTAACCAGCTCATGCACCAGGGATAGATCCTGATCCCACTGCCAGGGGCCCTTCAACCAGACCAAGCTACAATTGTCTCCTGAATGCAGAGGGCCTAGTTTGGTCCAGTGGAACATAGAATCTTAAAAAGTGGCAGAAAAACGCTTCACAAACACTAATTTCTTATTAATAGTTCATTGAGATTGACAGGGGAATGGGTACCAACTTGTGTTTCTGAACAATGTGAGGCTGGAAATTAAATGTCAAGATGTTTTCAAACATGACTAAAAACTTGCATCTTAGCTACATTATAGCTATATAACATAAAGATAAACACTCACCGTTCCATATTTAAGTAGTGTAGGCACTGCAGTTAATTTCAGTTTTTGTCTGAAGTCATTATTTGGGTCTTTCCAACTATTCCAAATGGAAAAGGATCATGAAAAATATATTTATTACAGTTTACTCAGCAGTGGGTCTATATTTAGTATATTAGTTATCATTGCTTTTGTTAACATTTAAACATTTTGAGAATTGTAACTTATGAATCACCATTTAAAGTATGGCTGAGATAAATGTAAAGTCAATAGAGTTCTCAACTTTTTCCAGAACAAATTTATTGATATTATGTGGCTGAACATAAACGTTCAATTTGAATTCAATAATTCTAATTGTTTGACTTATCAGACATTACCTAAAACACACAGCCTAAGCAAATGTCTGAGGCCCTTCCCACCCAAGTTCTTAAGAATCTACAAGTGTGGAGATGTGGTACACATGATCACTTACTAAGGTCTGTCTCCTACTTGGCAGTAGATGAACACACAGTCTTCTGTAACATGTCTCAGTCCCTCTCGAACAACTGGCTCAGCTTTTTGAAAAAGTTAGAAAGTAATTACACAACTGCAATCGCCTGTGCCCCGTACCCGCTTCCCCTCCCCTCTCCCCATGGGGTCTTAGACTTTAACCTGCAGTAAGAATGAGGATGTTAATTAAAAGTCAGGTGCCCTCTTTTGGACTCACTAAGGCCTAGTCCTGATTGTCCTTAAGACACAGCCAGAACATCAGAAAGCATACATATTTGCTAGCGGAAAGAAGAGCTCAAGTCCTGAGCTAATCATCTGGGGAACTGAGAATTTTAAAGAACCGGGTTCCAAAATCTGATAAAAATGAGGGGTACCCTTGGGTGGAGCGAATCAGGACCTAATGAGAGACAACGGGGACAACTCAGACTCTTCCGTGGATTTACAGGACCAAGATCGTCATCTTTGTCACTGCGATCCTGCTTTTCGGCTTTAGTAGGGGCCGCCTTCTCCACTACTGCGGTGTAGCAACCCCCAGTCCCGATCTCACCTTCCACGCAGTCTGGACACCAGCTCTTCCCTTCGGCATCCTTAGAACCGCTGAAGTAGGCGAAAACGGTCTTGCCCTGGTGCTCCTTCACAGCCTGGTCGAACTCCTCGAAGCCGGACACGCTCACCTCCTTGAAGGGGGCCATGGGTTCAGTCCAGAGAAGAGCATGGGAGGCGCTCTGGGGTTTTGCCTCCTCAAGGCGGTCCCAAGTAGGGCGTGGACAAGTTTCCGGGTGGGAAGTACTGCTGGAGCTGTGCGGCGCTACGGGAGCCTCCGAAGGCCATAACTCGTTGGGATAGTCATTTTGGTCTGCTGGAGTTTCTTTTTGACAGCAGCTCTCTTCTGACATCTAGACTTCTGATCTGGTCTGGGTCCCACTCTGTCCTCTTGGACAGTGACTATAAAACCGGTCGCAGTACGACACTTTGATCCTCAAATGGCTCTGGAAGCTCAACGGTTCCCAAGCAGCCTCGCGCCTGTTGCCATGGCTACTGTGCAAGAGGCCGGAAGCGAGGCCTAGCTTGGGGTTGCCTCTCTGCCTTTGGTTGCCGCGCCTCGTCCCGGCCAGGTGGGCTCGGGCTGGAGCTGGGGGAATTCTGGGAAGCTGCATTAGGCAGAGGAAACAAGCAGTGAAAGGAGACCGTACCCGGGCTTGTCTTGCAGCTCCGCCCCTCCATTTGTCAGGCTTTAGGGGGGCCGGGGCTGGGGGCGGCGTCCGGGACTGGGCGGGGGTACGGAGAGAACTAAGAGGCAGAAAGGCGGCGAGGGCTGGACCCGAGTGTTGTGAGTGCGTGTGGACACGCTGTCTAGGGGAGCAGGTGCAAAGCCAGCGTGCCCGAGATTGCCTTGGGGAAAGGAATTGTCTGGGAGCCGGAGCGCGGCGTTGGGCCAGCGGGCCCTTGCCCGAACTGCGCAGGTGTACGCTGGCAGCAAAGATGCCGGCTCGTCGTGTGCTGACCGGCAGGTCGCAGCGTGGTATTTGGCCCCCATGGGCAAGGAGGTGGGGTGCAAGGATGTCCCGAGGCTATGGATTAAGGCGCCGAGCGAGGTCTTCAGTGCGGCGGATGCGCTGTGCAAGTTTAGGGGGGCTGCAGGATGGTCGGCGGCCTTTTGGGAGGAAACGAGCTACAGAGCCCGCAATGCTCCCTGGGGTGAACAAGGCCTTTGGGACACTTGGCTCGGTTAAGGCAGCAATGGACCCCGGGACAGTGTGGGTGAATGGGGTTGTAGGCGAGCCCGAAGTGATTGGGCCTGCTGGGTCTGTGTGGGTGACTAGATCTGGGAAGGAGGAGCCAGATGATAGTCCACCAAGCTATGAGAGAAAAGGTCGACCAGGAGTACTTGGTCACGAGAGCATCCTGGAACTGTGGCTGAAGGTGCAGGCTATGAGGGTAGCTTCGGGATGCTGGGAAGGAAGCAGAGTGGAGCTCCATCCTGTTCCTGCCGGAGAGGGACCAATTGAAAAGGGGGTTCCCGGTCGGGCTTCCTGGATAGAGACCAGCCGAGGTTGTATCACAGGACCCTGGGTGAGAGGACATGCTAGGACATTTGCCCGGGCTTCAGGACTACCCTCAGCTAGGGGAATAGGGGCAGGTTGTGAGAAACTCTCCATCTTAAGGCAGGGACAAGCTGGAAAGATGCCTCCTGCTGTGGGTGGACCTAGGGTAGTGAAGATAGACTGTGCTGCTGACGGCCCTTGGGAAGAAAGACAAACTGTGGGGTTACCTGTGGCCATAGGTTGGTCTGAGGCTGTGAAAAGGTCCAGAGCTAGAGAAGTGATGGACTGTGGGGGTACTCCAGGTCCATGTCAGAGAGGGCAGTCTGTGCAGGTTTCTGGGGCTCTGGCAAAAGAAGCTGTATATGGGCATACGTTAGAGGAAAGGGGGCAAGTTTTAGGGTCCCCTGATGCCTTGATGGTACTTCCCAGGGCTATGGAAGATGAAACTACCTCCATGGGGGCCGTGGGATTGTGGCAAAGGACACAAGACATGGAGGATACAGGTTCTAAGAGTATTTCTGGCCTCAGGGCCGCGAGACAGTCTGTAGGAGTGCCTTGTGCTAGAGAAGAGGGGGCTAGATGTGGAGGTGACCCAGGGTCATGGGGAACTGCACAGGCTGCAGACCTGTCCGTTTCTGAGGAGCAAGAGTCAGCTTCTCAAGGTGTCCAGGGCCTGTGGGGTATAGAACAGGCAATGAGAGCACCCAGGGCTTTGGGAAAGGAGGCAGATGATGCAAGTGTCCCAGGACTGTGGGGAACAGGACAACTGCCTGGCTTGCACAGTGTGGTGGTGCCAGGAGACATGGAAGAAGAAACCAGTTATGATGTTTCAGGTCTGTGGGAGAGGCAGCAGGCTCTGGGGGCTCCTCTAGCCGAGGCCTTACCAGGACCAGTTATGGAGAAGACACACAGTGGGAATCTCATAAACCTATGGGAAAGAAGACAGGTCATCAGAGAGCAAGAGGGTCAGGGGCCTGTAGCTTTAGGGATACCTAGGGCTATTGATCAGGATGCTAGTTGTGGTGCTCTCTCATGTCCGTGTGGGAGGAGGCGGGCTATGGGGGTGTTTGAGACAGTTGGGATGCCAAAACACAGGTGTGCCACAGAAAGAGTGCCCTCAGCACTGGATGTACCTGCTGCCTTGGGGGTGTGTCAGGAAAGCAGCTCTGCAGATGTTGTGAGCCTGCAGGAAAGGACTTGTGTTGCCACTGGGAAGCTCATGGCTCCTGAGGAGTGCTCATCTGTGGTAGAGGATAATGAGTCTGGGACTCCTTCCAGAAGGAGACAAGCTGTTGGAGTTGCCATGGCTCCTGAGATACCTGGTTCTCTGGAGGTGGAGGCTGGCACCAGGGGTTTCTCAGTCTTGTCAGGAAGGAGACCAGCTGTAGGCATACCTGTGTCTGGAGAGGTGTCCCCTGATTGTGTGGGTGTGGCTCCCAGGACATCTAGTTCTGTGTGGGAGCATGTCAGCTCTAGGAGAGTCTCAGACTCAGCAGAAGGCAGGCCACCTACACTGACATCAATGACTCTGGGGCTCCCCGGGGCTGCAGGAGATGAGACACTGGCTGAGGGTGTACAAAGAAGACAGTTGGCCTCAATGCCTGTGGCTGCTAGAATTGCCACAGCTGTGGGAGAGCCCACAGCTTCTGGGCTCTTTGGACCTCACAGGGTGGTGGATAGTGCCTGTGGAGAAAGCTTGGGAATATGGCAAAGAAGACAAATGACTGGTTTGCCCACTGCTGCCGGAGCCCCTAAACTTGAGATGGACACAGGCTCTGAAGGTGTCTCTGGTCTGTGGATGAGACGCAGTGGGACAGTTCCTGAGGTAGTGAGGGGGCCATTGCATCAGGAGATGCTTGCAGCTGATGGGGTTTCCATGGTCGGACATGTGCCTGCTGCAGTGTGGATGGCTGGCTCCCCTGGAGAGGAGGCAGATGGAGGTGTCGCTGACCCGGCAGTGGTTAGGAGGCAGCCCACTGAGGAAGTAAGGGCATCAGGGGAGGAAACAGGGAGTAGGGGATTCTGGGGATTTACAGGGAGAGGCCAGGCTGTGGGGATGTCTTGCACCGGTGAGATTGGTGCCAGGATGTGGGGCAGTCCAAGGTCTGTGGGGGAGGAAATAACCTATGAGAATATTCCCAGAGTATCTGCAATGAGAACTGTGCCCTCAGTTTCAACGGAGGAAACAGGCCTTGGCCATTTCAGAGATAATCTGCAGGGGAATGAAGGCAGAGCTGTGGGGGCAGTTTCTGCATCTACAATGAGAGTAAATGGTTTGGGAGAGAGGAGGGAGGGTGGATTATGGGGCACCTTCCAGTAGCTAGCTGTATAGAAAGCAAAATTGTCCTGGGATTCTGGGAGGGAAGAGGTTGGGGAGCAGTTTGTTTTGGGTGTAAGTGAAGGAATAGATTAGCATAGGAACCTCATGGTTCCTGGAGAGATACTTTGTGGCAATGTCACAGGATATAAGGGAAACTAACTGGGAGACTTCTGGAAAGATGGGGAATGCATTGTAAGGAGAGGGCTATCCCAGGACTTTGTATAGGGGAATGGTGTGGGGTGGGTGTCCCAGGACTTGTGTGTGAATGAGTGTGGGATTGATGTACAGCCCTGACTGCAGCTCATTCTGTAGCTCCAGCTCCAACCCTGTGGTACTGGCAGGCCAGTTGGCATTGCCTTACTTGTGTGCCTCCCATCTGCCTCTTGGATCATGTCTCTGTAGTCTTAGAAACAAGGAATTGTGTACAGCTGTCTGTATGTTCCTACAAATGCACCTGCCTTTAAGAGGATCCAATCTTTAAACTTTGGATTTATGTATTTTATTTTTTTAGAAATTTAAGCAAAGCTTTTTTTCCTCTCGTAACCTTGAATTTCCCAGTAGATTTATAATAGGATTCTTTGAGAGAAATAATTCTCCAGTATATTTAAAATTTATGATTTCTCAGAAAATTGTTCGGCGCAACCATGTTGATTTAAATTGTTTACTGTGTTCAAGTACTGAGTATGGGAAATGAAAAGTGACGGGGCCCTAGGGTCTCAAGGAGCCTTGTCCAGTGGGAAGCTGAGACACAGACCTTGAAATAGGTAAATAGCTATGTGTGAGGACATGGTTAACCCTTGAGTGACAGGGTCATTTGAGTATGTTAAGAAATCTTCAGAATAAAGAGAAGGATGCGAGTGGTTCCTTACAGCTTTCTAGATCCTTCAGTAGCTATAGGCTCGCTACAAATGTATGCAGGGTGTGGGTGATGGGTGAGCTAAACACCTAGAGAGCCCATTCTGTTGCTTAAACCTCAGCTTTGTTTAGAATCGCTCAGAATTTTTGTCTGAGCTACTTAACAGAGGAGTACATTCTTCTCTTTTGACCAGTCACTATGATTTATTTATGTGGAACATGTCCATGAAACTGTCTGGTCACAACAGTAGTTTAGCAGAACAAAACCAACGTCTTTCTGTAGACCCTTGGGATTTGAAATGAAAATTGCCTGAGGGATTATCATTAGAACAGTAGCTCCCTATTCTCTTGAAAATGAGAATTTTAAAAGTGGTTGCTTTTATTAAAAAAAAATAAATAAATAGGCTTTTTTCTAAGCAGTCATTTTTATATGAGGTTACTGTGGGTTCACTCTAGAATGCTGCTACATAAGCATGGCATTGTGGGTTACTTAATCTGGTGTTTGAAGATTGTGGCACTGTTTAATTTTAGACATGTTTTATTTAAGGAAGATTTGTCTAATGACTTAGTGGTCACTGAAGTTCTTTATCACCTGACGTGATGGGACCAAGCCAGCCTGCTTCTACTTGTGTTCATCTGGCATCCTGTATCCAACTAGATGGAAGGAGTGACCCTGGGAATCCTCAGCCTCAGGTTGTTTTGCTGTTTTCTTTCTGATACTTATTATAAAACATTGTAAACATAAAAGTTGAAAAATAAAAAGACATTGAACATTTTGACACCATTTTCTCCTTTCAGCAGTTGTTAATAATTTGCTCTGTTTTCTGTCAGCTCAACCATCTGTCTCTAAGGCTCGTGTGTAAGCATGCCCAAGGAAGCTACAAACATTGATTCTTTTGTCCTAAATGTTTCAGAATACTTTAAAAATGAACTCTCTTACCTAACTGTACCATTATCATACTTATGAAAATAACGTAAAAAACAAAACAGAGCTTATGTGTGTGTCTGTCTGAATGTGTTTGTGCACGTGTGTGCAAAGGTACTTTTAGAGGCCAGAAGAAGGCTGTGGACCCCTCCAGGCTACAGGGTGAAGCCTTATCCACAAATAGCTATCCAATTGCTCAGTTTTCAGATGTATGGAAAATAAGAGTTCAGTACTGGGTTAAAGTATTTTGTGTGTCTTGCC
This sequence comes from Sigmodon hispidus, assembly GCA_004025045.1. NCBI lineage: Eukaryota > Metazoa > Chordata > Mammalia > Rodentia > Cricetidae > Sigmodon > Sigmodon hispidus. The sequence goes on from PVIH01001902.1 coordinate 185,427, forward strand.
CCAATGATGGATATTTCAAATGCTGTGTTCAAAAGTTACAGGTTAATTTTTTTCCATTCTCACTTTTTAGTGTGGTTGATTTTGGTTCACTGTTTTCTGTCAGTATTACTTTCTAGGGTTTTTCATTATCTTTATGGAGCTGTATCCCCTGACCCCTTCCTCCCTTATGTATGTGAAATATTCACATGCATTCACATGGTTCCAATACAAACCTGCACAAATGGATATATTCAGGAAAGTATTGTCCTCCATCTAGTTGTTCTTTTCTTCTTGCCGTCCTGTTTCCACTCACATCCTACAGATGTGATTCTAATCTCACTAACTCCCATTTTTCTTTCTGTCTGAAGGGCCAGCTACATGCACATATTCTTATGGCATCATCATCTTTTCTTGATATTACAGCTACTCTTTTTCTCCTAAGAAATCTCCCAGACCAGTTCCTAGAGCTGTTTCTAGAGACGTCCTCATGTCTTACATTTCTAGCACTCTATCCTGCAGCTGTCCCAACATTTATTCCATGGCCAGCGTAACATAGACACATAGGTTGATTTCACTAATTGACAATTACAAACCATCTAATAGTAAGTAAGCCTTTATATGTGTATTATTAGGAGTACATCTGCATGGTATCTGTCTCAGGGTTTTCATTGCTGTGAAGAGACACCGTGACCACAGAAATACCTCTTCTTATAAAAGAAAACATTTAGTTGGGGTGGCTTGCTTACAGTTTCAGAAGTTCAGTCCATTATCATGGTGGAAGCATGGCAGCATGCAGGCAGATGGTAGCCGAGAGTCCTATCTCTTGCTGGCAACAGGTAGTTGACTGAAACTCTGGATGATATTCTGAGCATAGGAAATGTCAAAGCCCGCCCCCACAGTGACACACTTTCTCCAGCAAAGCCATACCCCCCCCCCAATAGTGCCCACTCCCTATGCAGTTATGGGAGTCAGTTACATTTAAACCACCACCACAGTGTTCAGTAGTACTCCTAGGCTGCTGAGTCAAAAGCAGCTGAGTATTGCTGGGTTAACCCAGAAAGGAATGTGCCCATGCCCATTGCACATTCTCTCTCTCCTTGCTCTTTCTCTCTTTCATTTCTTCTTTTTCATTTTCTATGTTTTTTTAAAAAATGTGTATATGTGTGTGTCTGTGTGGATTTATGTGCATTACTCCATGATAATATATTTCACCATAGTCTTACCAAAAGCATGGATTGCTATACTCTTATTTATGAAATTTCACTATCTTTTTATAAGGCCAAACTTTTTTTTAAAGATTTTAAAATTATATGTATGTATGTGAGTTTGTGCGTGGATATGTGCACACGAATGTAGGTGCTTGTCAAGGTCAGAACTTAGAGTTGCTGTCACTGGTGGCTGTGAACTGCTTGACATGGGTGCTGGGAATCAAACTTGGGTTTTTCTTCAATAATAGTACATGCTCTTAACTGCTGAGTCATCTTTCTAGCCCCAGGCTGAACACTCCCTCTCCCATATCCACACAAATTTAAAAGTCTTCTTTCTTTCACTTTTCTCCTCTGCCTTTTCCATTTCTTAAGTGTGTGTGTTTTTTTTTTTAAACTGGAATTACAGGCAGTTATGAACAACCTAATGTAGGTGCTGGGAACTGAATCTAGGTCTCCTGCAAGAACGCCAAGGACCCTTAACTGCCAAGCCATCTCTCTGGCTCACTGTGGTTTCCTTTCTTAGGCTACCTGCCTCCACTTTCTGAGTGCTGGAAAAAAAGGATGTGCACCAACATTGTCCAGCTAAGAAATTTCTTTTTTTGTTTTTTTCCTCAGATGTACTTGTTTTTATTTTATCTTTTTTACAAAGATAATGAATCTCACTTATGGGCTAACAGTTGCTTCCCAAGAAACTGTTCACACCATTCATCTTTTCTCTTGTCCCATCTGTTACCAATTGCCCACTAAAGAGCAAAAGTCACTGGGGCAGTAATTTTGTAAAGAAATTTCTTTTAATAAATTCAGGTTTACCATTCATTTATCACTTCATTTTCTGTCATGTCAGAGATCCTTTTATTTAGCATGGATTTTGAATCATAGTTTAAAAGGACGTTTCCTGTTTTCACATTAAAGAGGAGTTCATCGGTTTGCCCCTCCCCTGGTGTATAGATCACATTCTTGAGCTATTGAAGAATTATTGAATTATGTTTAGAGGAAAGGATTTCTCAAATAGGGTTACAGATTTCAGTTAACTCCTTTTTAATCTGCACTTCTCAGGATTTTTCTTTTTGTTGTTGTTATTATTTTCTACTTAGAGAATTGTTTCTACTTCTTTATCTCCTATCTCCCCCGAAACAGTTCCCCGAAATTTTACCATATACTGTGATTGTTTGAGCACATTTATTGTGAGTTGGGGAGATCTCTCAATGAAGGTATCCTGAGTTCACTGAATTCCTTTACTTTCCTTTTGTAGGTCGGCCCTTTTATGGTTTTTTTTGTTTTTTTGAGATAGGGTTTCTTTGTGTAACAGCCCTGGATGTCCTGGAACTGCTCTGTAGACCTCTCAGAGATCCACCTTTCTTTGCCTCCTGAGTGCTGGGATTAAAGATGTGTGCTACCATGTGGGTCCATTTCTTTTATGTTTTAAAGTCATAAAATTATTTATTTCTCTTGGCCTATTAATCCTAGAGCACATTACTTAACCTAAGAAAATAATGTAAACCAAACCAAACCAAAACAAAATTCTAAAGACAACCCTACACTAATAATGTACCTGTTAGCAGAAAAACTAGAACAATCTATTTAATACAGCTGTAGTTTAGCCTGCAAGGCTGATTTTTGAAGATTAGAAAATGCAGCTCTGAAAGTCATCTTAAAAACCGTCAAGAATGTGGAAGCATGTTTATGTTTAGATATAGAGCATCATAAGGCTTATCTATATGATGAAATCTGGTAAAAACTTAAGTCTATGTAACCCTGGGTAACTGGTCTGTTTAGAGCAAGGTGCTTATATGGGTGCAGGATAAGAGGTGTGTCCAGTGACCAGATGAACATCTCGGGTACCAACCGTGGCTTAGGTCTGCTATGTGGTATGTGCCTGTGGGGCTGTTTTAAGGAAAACTCTAATCTTTGTGTCTTGCTAAACTTTGACATCCTGAAATAGGACAGATCTGTAGTTGGAAGCTGATGAACTTAGTGGTTACTGTATGAAGTGTTGTAAGGCATCCTTTATAGGAGGACCAGTAATCTGTTAGAGATGAAAGGCTGTTTGTAGGACTAGGTGGTGCCTTAGTACAGAACCTTGTATATGGTGTATGCAGGTGACTGGTTCTGTGGGCACACCAGAAAAATATCTCTACATGCAGATAATCTTCTGGGTAAAATATTAGAAGCTGAAGTGTGTGTGTGTGTTGTACAATATGTTATTTTTCTAATGTAAGCTTATTTTTGTTTGTTTCTTAAAGAACCAGCTGCAGTTTAATAGAAGTGTTCCTACACATCCCAGCAACTTGGCAGTCCGATACTCTTGTCCACATGCAATTAAAATTGAAAAACTGAAACACTCACATAATGAATTGTATCATTGTAAAGACTTGGATTTCAGAGCTGGAAATGATCTAAGCAGTTCTGTCTCATTTTCTGTCATATCAGAAGAGAGGCTTAGCTATGCTGTCCACCTAGCCAAAAGAGATGTAAAGCGAAGACAGTTTGAAGAACACATGAAAGATCATCTCAGAAGTCAGCCCCACAGCTCTCACAAGTGTGTGCACACCAAGGTGGAAAGGAAGGAGTTAAAGAGTCAGGATGCCTGTCATTGTAGCCACCAGCCATCCAAAGTGGGCATTTCCAGTTCAGGTGCCAAGGTTTATATATACACATCTCATCCAGGACAGTCAGATCTTACTGTGCCAAATTCACCACCTACCCGTGACCCAGGACTTCAGCCACAACCCAGAATAGAGGATCACAAGAACCTGTGGGAACAGAAAAGCCTGCTAGAAGTTCAGCGACTCCGAAAGGAATTGAGTGCTTGTATCCATAAAATAGAAGCAGTCACTAAAAAAGGTGAGAAAAAAAACCAGTACTTCATTTGATGAGATGCTATGGTGTGGAATACTTAAATGCATTCATTTGGGGGACTCCCTCCCCAGCACAAACACTACCAGGTTCTGCTATGAGCTGGTTGGTTCAATAAAGCTGAGCAACCACCATAAGAGAGTTAGGCTTGGAGACTGACCTGGATCTCCTTTCTTTGATGAGTTGGCTCTGTCCGCCTCCCCCTGCCTGACCTTGCATCTTCTAATACCTGTATACAAAGCATCCTATGATATTTGCCTTGTTAATACAGAAGCGCTTCTGGTAAAATTATGTTTAATGTGTCTTAAAAGGCCATAGAGTATGTGTATGGTAGATAAACCCACTTTGTATCTCACTACAGGGCAGAAGGGAAGGATTATAATCATCATATACTATTTCCAAAGTAATTAGTAATCACAGGGTCCTTGCATTCTTTTGGGAAGTAGTAGACCAGGAATAGAATGTCAGGCCCAGCTCTTAACAGTGGGGCATGAGGAGCTGTGTAGCAAAAGGAGCTACTGGGCTATGATAATACATAGTTTAAAATTATATTTTGCATTTAAAGTTTAATAAAATATAAATATACAAATATATACATGTTGGAGAAAAAAATGTAAATACTTTATAAAGTACTTGTTGGTTAACACAAAATATAAGTACACACTGAGGTGTGGCTGGATAGGAGATAAAAAGACTGGAAAAAGAATTCATCTCCTAGTTCCTAGGAACCATCTGCGAAGAAACTGCCACCTGTTGTAGGCTGGCAACACCTAAAACAGAAACACACAGCTGCCTGAGAAAAACAGCTTACACACAGACAGTCTTCCTAACCAACATAATGACTGATCATCAGGGCTGGTCCAGAACAGTGTCACAGAACACTACAGAAGTATTGTGGTTTGTCTGTCATATCTGTTAGTGTTAATCTGTGGCATGACCCACCAAATACTTTAAGTAGAAGCTAGGCTGCCAGGGCACAAAGCTCCCAGGTCTCCTGCTCTGATCCTGCCAAAGACCAGGACCTTTAGAATTGAGCTTTGGAAGCTCTGTGGGAAAGGACTGGCTTGGTTTGCTTATTTTACCTAAATATTTTAGTGGGTTGCTATTGTCAGAAGTTTCTGGCCCAGCCTAGTCCCCGACCAGCAATCCTAAATAATTAACACAAAGTCTTATGTTAATTACCAGCTGGTCTATGGCTCCGGTCTATTATCTTATTACGTGCTAACTCTTACACTTTAAGTCAACCCATATTCTATTTATGTTTAGCCACATGGCTTGGTACCTTTTTGCTCAGTGCAGCATTTTCATCCACTTCCTCTGTGTCCAGACTAAACCCACGAAGTATCTGGGAAAGCTGAAAAACCCCTCTTCTCTTCCGCCCTCCCAGCTACCTTAACTTCCTCTGTCCACATTCTAAAGCTAGGATTAAAGGTGTGGGTCACCACTCCCTGACCTTCATGGCTTGGCTCTGTGGTTGACCCTGATATTCCAGACTAATTTTATTAAATATATAGCACAGATCACAGATCACCAATACTTGATAACTGTAATAACAGTGTCCTGACTGGGGTAAATGGCTGAAGACACATGTGAATATGTAGTTTCTGCATCCAGTAGCTGTGCTTCCTGAGCCCAGCTGGTTACTTTGGAATCACCTTCAAGGTGGCGTTAACCCTGCCTAAACCAGTTTCTGTTTCTGTTCTTACACGTATATGGGTTTTCTCCCCACTATGTGACCCAAATGGAAAGTGGCAATAATTCAGCCTAGAGGCTCCCTAGGACTCTTGTATGTGTAATTTCTCACTTCAAAGTTTTGCCCTCTTAGCAGCCTAACTGCCTTATTGTTCTTTTTTTAAATCTGGTGCTGAAACTTAAACCATGCATACTAGGTAAGCACTTACCACCAAGCTGCACTCACCCCCTCTCTCATGTGTAATATTTTATTGAGAAAAATAAATCTGAAAAGTATTGCTTCTATCAATTATCTGCTAAGAGTTTTGTGGAAGAATTTATGTAAATATATTTGGAGGCAGTGGTCTAGAAGAAGTGCATAGATTGGATTTCTCCTGGGCAGTCTTCTGGAAATGGTCTGAACTGATCTTTAAAAACTATGGGGTGCTAGTGTGGACAAGAGTGTGCTTCTTGACACATAGATGGAGACTTAGACTTAAAACCATTGAAGTGATTTGAGTACTTCCATATCAATGTGCTAGAGAAAGTTTTTATTTTTATTTTTTGAAAAATAGAGGAAGCTTTGTGAATTTTGGTTCAGTGTAAAGAAATTTTGAGACAGTAAAAATGCTTCACAGTAAAGTCCAATGGAGTTTGTTTCAGTGAATTCTGGTGTTCAGGACATGGTGCCAGCACCTCCCTGCCCTTCTGTCTCTGAGTCAGCACACATGCTCTCACTCAGTCTTAGCCTTGGCTGTTGGAGGTTAAATCCGCTAAGACCCCAGATCTTCAGCTATTACTCCATTAAGTTTGTAAAGTTTCTTTGAGTTTCTTTGTGTGCTTTTTAACCTAATGTGGAGAAAATCCTTTCAGATAGACTAGAAGAAGCTCTGGATCTGGATGAAGAGCATCGAATCCAAGTGAGGAGACAGGAACAAGCTGTGCGATGTGCTCGCATGCTCTACGCGCTTCAGCAGCAGGTGTGGAAAAGCTGGGAGGAGAAGCCGTGGCCTGCCTGCCTGTGGCTTTCTGAAGGACTTGCAATTTTTCTTCTGTCATAGAAAGATGAGCACAAAGAACCCTGCATCAATTCTAATGAATTTTCAGGCTTAATTCCTTGAATTTATGAACAAGTAATTCATATTCTTTTTGACAGATGTGTGTGTGTGTGTGTGTGTGTGTGTGTGTGTGAGAGAGAGAGAGAGAGAGAGAGAGAGAGAGAGAGAGAGAAAGAGAAAGAGAGACAGACAGACGGACGGACAGACAGACAGACAGACAGACATATGTTCAGGCTCCTTAAACTGTTGTTTTTAACTTTGTGGGGCATAGACTACTGAATCTATGAAAGGCCATTTTTCCCTCTGAAAAAGTGCTTATGCATATGACCCTGAGTCTTAAAGGAACTTTCTCATCTGTCTTAGAGAATAGCATGAGTTATTCTTTATTTCATGGTAGAAAATGATATTTAATGGTTGATAAACTGGCATTTGTATTGGATTTGTTATGTGTGAATATGTGTAAATTTTTTAAAGTTTTAACTTTAATCTCCTTACCCCCACCACCAGACAGGGTTTCTCTGTGTAGCTTTGGCTGTCCTGGAACTTGCTTTGTAGACCAGGCTGGCCTAGACTCCCAGTGATCTGCCTTCTGAGTGCTGGCATTAAAGGCATGCACCACCACTGCCGACAACTCTCTATCTGTTAATATGCTGGCATTAAAGGCATGCACCACCACTGCCGACAACTCTCTATCTGTTAATAAACTTTAAATCCTTTTTGGTCTTTGAAGTTAAATGTTGGTTTTTATAGCTTGAACCAGAAAGCTCTACTTCCGTTTGTTTAAAAGCAAATGCCACAGTTAAAATTTCTTATGTATTCTTTTTTAATCCTATGTTGGTTCTTTTTCTACATCAATGCCAGGAACTGTTCCAGGCAAATGCTGCACCATGGGCTATATATATTTCTAGCTGAGATTGTTCTGAAATATGAGTCTGTCATGTTAGATTTTTACTTAAAGATTTTAGTGGTGCCTGGTAACCTTCTCCCCGCACTGTGTGTATATGGATATGGTGTGTAGTTTTACTGTGTAACCTGGCTGGCTTAGAACTTAGATAACTACCACTTTGTCTCCTTAGTGCTGAGATCAAAGATATGTGCCACTATACTCAGCAGAAAGCAAAAGTCACTAGCGTTGCACTTCAGAGTTCGTGAGCTGGCCCTTCTACCTGTTAGTCATGTTCAGTTCTTACCCAGGCCCTGAGGATAGCTCCGTCAGTCATTTTGAACTGGAAACCAGCCAGTATTTTGGGAATATGGGCAATGAATGAGAAGCCTTTTCTCATTTTTAAGTGACTTAAGTTAATAAGGGTTATATTTGGACAAAACAGAGTCTTTTATATATAAGAAAGATCAATGGACAGGTATAAAAACTTCATTTTCACCTTTTCATAACACAGGTAAAAGAGATCCAGGAGGAATTGGATAAATTGAGTCCACAAAAAATTAAGCATACTAAGAAGGTATGTTATGATTCTGATGAGTGGTTATTAATAGAGTGCATTTTACAATGTTTTGTCTGTTTATGTACACCTGTTGGAGACTAAGCTACTAAGTGTTCTGAATGTGGGATCACCTTCTAAGGAAAAGAATCTGAAATAGGTCACTATATGGACACCCTGGTATAGGGACAGGTCACTGTATGGTAATTCTAGCATAGAGATAGGCCACTGTAAGGTAATTCTTGGGATATAGACTAAAAGGAAGACTGTCTGCTCAAGACTAAGCTCCCAGCACAAAGAAGCTTTATTTGCACCAGAGGGATAGAGGTAAGGGACTAAGGAACAAAGACAGGAGACAGAGGAAGAAGGAGGAGGGGAAGGGGACAGGAAATGGGGCAGGGACATTTGTCCTGGACGACAAAGGGCTGTCTGGCTAGACAGGAAGCATTCATGGCCTATAGGCAAATGGGAGTTTATAAAGGTAAAAGAAGAAGCCCATGTTAGGATGAGGTGTTCATTGGGCATGTTAAGTAGGTCAGCCACAGGAGGCTTTTGGTTGCTGGACTTCAGTACTTTGATAGCTGGACCTTGGTGGGCAGCCTCAGGAGGAGGAAGTGGAAATTTAAAGGAATAGACCTTAGTGGCTAGTTTAGGAATGTAATCTAACAAGTTTAGCAAAGCAGAGGGGTAAGGGAAGGGCAAGGCCTGCCAGAGTCTTGCTCACCATGCTAGAGTTGGCCAGAGTCCCTTCACAGACAACAGGAAAGAAAAGAATCTGTTTCTAGAGAACTTGAGGGTTTTAATTCTCTCCACCTTGGAAAAGGTTTTACAACAGGGAACAGTTTGTGTAGCGGATAGTTATTTTTTTTAAATGTCGGGACCACAGTTTTCCTTCCTCCCAGTCTCTTCCCACCAGTTCCCCTTTTACCCCCCCCCCATCCATTCCTTGGATTAAGGCTGGGCAGGGCAACCCAATGTGAGGAGTAGGTCTCAGAAAGAAACAAAAGAGTCACAGACAGCCCCTGCTCCCACTCTTAGGAGCCCCACAAGAAGATGAAATTATACAACTGTCACATCTGTACAGAGGGTCTCTCACAGTCAATCCCATGCAGGTTCCCTGGTTGTTGGTTCAGTCTCTGTGAGTCATATTGATTCTTTGGGTTTTCTTGTAATATCCTTGACTCCTCTTGCTCCTACAATCCTTCAGCAGGATTCCCTGAGCTTGGCCTAATGTTTGGCTGCAGGTCTCTGTATCTATTTCCATCAGTTGCTGGATGAAGCCTCTCTGATGACAGTTGGGCTAGGCACCAATGTCTGAGTATAGTAGAACATTGTTAGGCATCATTACATTGACTCATTTTTTTCTCTAGTTGTGTTTGGTTCTATCCTAGGCCTCTGGGGCATTCAGTGTCTGGGTCCTGGTGCTCAGGCAGTGTCAGAGGTGGGCTCACTCTCATGGCATGGGTCCGAGGCTGGACTCTCACAACCTCTGCACTACCCTTACATCCCATAGGTAGGAAAGACAGTATTTTGAAGGTCATGTGGCTGGCTTAGTGTACCAGTTCCTCCACTGGAAGTCTTCCCTGGTCACAGGAGATGACCAGTTCAGGCTATCCTCCCTTATTGCTAGGACTCCAGATAGGAAGTCAGAACCTGAATAACCTTTGCTTCTTGTTTGTTGGCAGTCGTGGGCAATGTCTAGGCTGGCAGCTGCTCATCGAGGGGCCATCCGGGCCTTACAGATGTTTGTCACTCAGTTTACTGACCGAGGGGAGCACCCAGTTCCTGCTCGGTGTAAGGAGCTGGGCAGCCTTATTCGTCAGCTTTCACTGTGTTCTGCCAAGCTGGATACTGATCCTTCTGTGCCAGATGTGGTCATAGACATCTTGCAGAAAATTGAGGTAAGAAATGGAGTCCAGTTTTTGTTAAAAGGGTGTTGTTTCAAGGCAGGGGAATAATGCTGACTCTCTCTAGTCCTAATCAGAATACAAGACAGAGCTGCTGCCTGGTGCTTTTCAGAGAACATAAGTTTGCATTTTTATTTTTTTTACACTCTGGTCTTTATTACATTTCTCTCTTTGAGAGAAGAAGAAATGATATTATGGCACATCAGATAACATACTGTGGCACATATGCCCACACATCATCTATATACAAAGAAATAAAAGAATAAAAAGAAAAGGGAAATAGCAAGGAAATCTCAGATTAGTGCTTAATTATCAATATTTGATCTAGGTAGGTTCTAGAATAGAAACACTTAAGATACATGTAAGTAAGAGCCTCAGATTTTGGGATTACTGCAAACATCTGGCATTATTAGCACAAATTTAGCACAAGTGGCATGTGCTAATCAGGAATGGACCATGTTCTTAGTTCTCATTGGTAATAAAGACAGCCTTAGCAATGAGCCCTGGCTTTGTAGTTTCATAGGTTTGCTGTCCCACCACACAATGTAACCTTTTATTCTCTTGGCAGTAGCCTAACTTACAAATGCATTTGTTACTAATTTATATTGTTGCTTTTTTTAAAGCAAGAGTTAGAGCATTCTCTTGAGGGCTGGAACTAAAAAGCCACCCAGGCCAGTGTTACTGTAACTGTCATGCATTTTCACCCAAAAATAGAAAGGATAACCTTATATTAATAAGCTATTGGCACTTGTGAAAGAGTGGCATGGAGAGAATTCTGTCTACCACCAACTGGCTCTGGTGGTCATTAAATCATGCTTTGCTATTGCAGCCCTGATGTTTAGCAAATGTCTGTGATTGACTTTGGTTACATCTGTGTAGACATAGCTCACTGTCAGGAGGTGAGTGTCAAGGACAGATCTTAGAACTTTTGATAGCATTTTACATCATGTCACCCATGCTTTTTTAACTTGCCTATATGAAACATTACTGAACAAAATAATTTTGTTTAGAGGACCTATCTTCTAAACCCTAGAAAGGAACTCCAGAGATTCCTCCACATCCTGAGCAAGAGCACCTTGAGTAGTGCATCTTAAGCATAATGTAGCTCTCCCTAGTTTGGAAAGTGGTAACGTAGGAAATTCTTGTGGATTTTTTTTTTTTTTTTTTTTTTTTTTTTTTTTTTTTTTTTTTTTTTTTTTTTTTTTTTTTTTTTTTTTTTTTTTTTTTTTTTTTTTTTTTTTTTTTTTTTTTTTTTTTTTTTTTTTTTTTTTTTTTTTTTTTTTTTTTTTTTTTTTTTTTTTTTTTTTTTTTTTTTTTTTTTTTTTTTTTTTTTTTTTTTTTTGCCTGACTTACTGTCTTGTTTCCAAGTGATTCTGTAAATTTAGCCTTTCTGACTGTGCTCAGTTGTCTGTAATTTGTACTGACCAGCACTGCCTGGTGATGAATGAGTGGATGTGCCTTAGAGGATGGGAACACACCTCCTGCCATTACTGCCACTGGACCCACTAAGTTCTGTTAGCTTATGGAAATGTATGTTTAGTAGAACACAAAACACTGCTTGAGTTTATGGGGTTTTGTTGAAAATGAAGCTCTGTTAAAGCATATACAACCATGTTCTGAAGACTGGTTAGTTCCAAAGTGATGACTATGAAGTTTAAGGTTAGGATGCCTCTTAAAAATGATCATACTTGTAGCATCTTTGCTGTTGATTTTAATGAACTAAACTAGTGAAAGAGCTTGTAGAAGTTATTTTTATAAATTAATCACATGTTGAATTAATACTGATTTTTAAATTAACAAAACACCTTGTTAACCACTAGAGATAGCCATTTAATGACATGTCTCTTTGGAAGGTGTTATTAAGTGTTATAATTAAAATCATACTCTAGTGGAATAACTAAGAGAATAATGATTGTTTTCATGACAGGCTTTGGAGTCTCTCCTGGAAAAGAAACTGTCACCTAAAAAAGTAAAGAAATGTTTCTCAGAAATTCGGAACAGATTTCCTATTGGTAACCAAAAAATCTTAGAGAGATGGCCAAATGTACTTCCCAAGAATGAGAAGAGACCCTTGGTCACAAAGGAGACATTTCCACAGGAAACTGGTCGGCCCTCTGTGGCAAAGAGGCTTCTTGCTGGTACGTGTCTCCAAATGTGACTGTGTGATATTTTACTCTGTGAAAGTGGCTGCAGCAGTTGCTGCAGGGATGGGGGTGAGGTTTGAGGATTTGTGACCCTGCCCATGAGAGTTGCTTGCAGCTAGGATCAGAAAGTAGCAACCAGCACATGTCCTAGAACTGGAGGCTGGAATATGCTTCTCCAGAAAATGGTGAGTAACTCAGAGCCCCTTTGCTCTATCATAGTGCTAAGCTGATTGTGTTGTACTGATGAGTTTTGTGCATTTCCGGATCCTCATTCTAGGAAGCAGGAAAGTGTGTTATGCACATTTGAGCAGATGCTGCCAACTCACCCCTCAAAAGTAGGTAGATGATCATGTTTTAATGAGCAGTGTTTTATATAATAAGATCTGGGTGTTTCGAGCTTCAGTGGGAATGGCATCTCACTGTCACATGTTACAATTCTGTCCTCTTAAGGGCTGTTTCTGGCCTCCTTGCCCATGCTTATTTTTTGTGTGCTGATTTCCCTTTTGTATTCTTTATCCCTCTCATGTTGGGCTCCACTTCTCTTATTTATAAATATAAAAGTTCTGTGGATAGTATAGCACTTAATCTTTTTTTTGGCTTACATATATTTTCTCACTCTTAGTCACTTCTCTTTGGAATTTGTTTATAGATTTTTTTTGATATATAGACTTAATTTTGTAGGCAAAACTGTCATCTTATTCATATTTTAATATTTGATATGACTGTTTTTTATTATTTTTCAAAAATTTGCTGGTTGTTGCACACTCTGAAAAACTGAGCATGAGCTTGTTGTGTGTGGGAATGCTCCTGGAAGTCTGCCAGCTCGTGGGGAAGTGGCAGCTATGCAGTGTGAGCGCTTATTCCAGCCAGTTTTCCAGTCCCGGGAAAGGAAAGGGTTCTACACAGGGGTTTATAAAGCACATGTATTTCTGGTTTTCTGTTTTGTAGTTTTCACTGATGTTTGAATGACTTTTTGTTAATTATGAAATTGTCCCTACTTAAAGGGCAGCTGTTGGGTTTGTGCACTGCACTCACATCTGGCGGTATCTTGAAGTCTTTTATTATGACCCTGTGTTTGTTGGTCCTGCACAGCTGAAGATTTTTGAAACTGGAAAGCTTGTCTTTTTTTTTAGTGCTAGAGACCCAGTCTTTGCATATGCAGGCAGACACAGCACCATTGAGGTGCACAGCTAGCAGAAGGACTCCCAAGCCCTGAGGTAGTGCCAGCCTGCCCATCTTGCCTGATAGCCCTGCCAGCCTTATAGCTGAGGCTGACCTGTAACCCTGCAGACTTTGTGTCTTAGGCCTCTGGCGCTGGGATTATAGCTATGAGCAACAATACCCTGCTGGTAATTAATTGTAACATTTAAATTTTTCAGTATTTAAGATTCCTAATAACCCAATAGTGATGTGTGTTTTTAAGCTGTTGCTTTAGATTTGATGAAATAAAGGTTTTGTTGATTGGGGTTTTTTGTTATTGTTGTTATTTTTCAGATAGATGAGATAACCTATAAACATCTATGAGTAAAACCAGTAAATTAATTTTTCTTTCTAAAAAACAGTTCTATTTTATTTATAATTATAATTAGAGAAAAGGAAGGAGTGATAGGTGTATGTGTGGAGGTCAGAGGACAGCTTTGAGGGGTCAGCTCTCTTCATCAGCCATGAGCTCCAAGGACTGAGCTCACGTGTCAGTTCAAGGAAGCCCTGTGTCCTCTGAGCCGTCTTATAGGCCGTCTTCTATTCTAAGCTGAAGTAGAACAGATAGGTAGAGAAATGTGTCAAGTGTCAGCTCACTGCTGACCTAATACCGGGAAAAGACCTCATGCAGTTTATGAACAGAATGACTGTACCTTAGAAATGCTCTTGGCCCTTCTCCCTCTTAACCTGTCTCATATATGTTTCTGTTCTTAAAAAGATTTTATATTTGCTTTTAATCGTGTGTGTGCAGTGCCTATGGAGAGTAGAAATGGGCAGTAGATCCCCTGGAGCTGGAGTTACAGACAATGTGAATGGCCTGACATGGGTGCTGGGTGAGCACATACGTGCTCTAACTTCTGAGCTAGCTCCCGCACAGAAGTTAATTTTTCCTCCCAAGACAGAGTTTCACTGTATAGACCAAGCTTGTCTTCAACTCATAGAAGTCCGCCTGCCTTTGCCTCCTGAGTGTTGAGATTAAAGGTGTATGTCACCATTCCAGGCTAATGTTGATGTTTTGATCTGTACATTTAACCTTTCTGAGAATAATAACATATTGGAATTTTCTTTGATCTTATTTTATGCTTTTCATTTGCCAAAATTTGGGGTTTTTTCTCTCGTTGTAATTTACTATGTCAGCACTTAAGTGATGACCAGAGGAGCAGATGACGAGTGTGTGTGGAGGGGGTTCTGTAGTTCAACTCAGTCTGACAGGTGGCGTTGAGCCTGGTACCACAGATGGGAGGCTCCACTTGAGATACCAGTTGTGAGTCTTGGGTTGTAACCACAATTCTACATTTAGGCTTTGCTAGGACTGCTCACCAAACTCAGTTTACCCATTATGAAGGATATTACACCTGGTGAATAGCCAGATGGGAGATGCCTGAGACCAGGAAGGTGGGAAGGGGCACACCATCTCCACCTTTGGGTATATAGCAACCCAAAAGCTTTCAAGCCCATAGTGTAGGAGATTATCATACAGCTTTCATCACATAGGCAGGCTTGAGTTATAATCTATAGTCTACCCTTTCTTGAGTATGAGGGATGGAATAAATAAAACTTGTCCTGAAAGCAGCGTAGGTAGGAGGTCTGGTTCTGCACTCACTCTCCTTGTGACCTTGAGCAAATGCTTCATTTATTTTCTTACCTGAAGAACCTTAGGAACCTGTTCTGCCTGCTCTGGGAGGTAGCATGGTGGGACTCAGATGGATGTGAATTCTGTTAAAAACCAAATGTTGAACCAAGCATGAGGCATGGTAACAGCACCCTATCACCTTTATTGTGGAGTGCAGCTTGGCTATCAGTTTTATGCACTTGCTCCTGGAGAGCAATGTGGTAATCTTTGGTGTTATTTTTCTTGTTCTTACGATCTTTCAGAAGGTCTTGTTTCTCTCTCTGTTTTAGGTACCACTCTTCCTCTTCCTAATTCTTCATTCTTATTTCCTAGAGTTCTTCCTTCCTACCAATACCTCTAAAATGTCACAGGGAGCCCCACGGGAGGGAAACTGTCTCTGTGTCATTTGGGATTTATGAATGAACCTGATCGAACCTTGTGATTTAAGTCATTGTTGACTAGTGAAATTCTTTGAGGCTTCTGACTACTGATTGCATTAGTGTGCTATGTGAGGATGTAAGGAGCTGTGAGGCTGGTGGCTGCCATTGCATTTGCAGTGATTGATACCATTCCTAACTGAAAAGGTGTCAGGACCCAGCAGTCAGCGTTGACTCAGTAGATGGAATCCTGGGAGTTGGTGAGCTGCGGACTGAGGAGCTGGCCCTGTGTTCTTCTGTCTGCTCTGTGTTCCTCGCTGTGGACCTGTGGAGCTCTAAGAACATCTGAGGGAAGCAGTGGTTGGGAGAATCCAGATCCTGCTGCTAAGGAAGAATCTGAATAAAACTTCCCTTTGGATCTTAAATATTCTAAACAGAAAGGAACAAAATAATAAATACCATGTATTTACTATGCAGTTTTGAACATTTTAGTCTGGATTTTTTTTTTCAAAAATCTTGACAAATACTGTTAAATTTTTCTCCTATTCCATTTTTCCCCTTCTTCTCTAGAGGTTACCTCTGTTTCTATGTCCGAGCTGCTCATGTATGTGTCTATATTATATTGCTTCACACGGGATCACATACAATACATATGAGCACATAGTGTGCTTCCTTCTTATTTAAATTAGTAGACTTGTTCATATTAATAGGTGAAATCTATT
The DNA here is from genome assembly GCA_004025045.1 of Sigmodon hispidus. Taxonomy (NCBI): domain Eukaryota; kingdom Metazoa; phylum Chordata; class Mammalia; order Rodentia; family Cricetidae; genus Sigmodon; species Sigmodon hispidus. Next base: position 201,600 of record PVIH01001902.1, read on the forward strand.
TTTTTTCCCAGTGTTAGGGTTCAAACCCAGGACCTTACACATTAGGAGAGCTATATCCCCAGCTCAGAGGATTCTAACTTTGTTAACTTTTGTGTGGCTCTCCCTTGTGTGAATAAAACATAGATAATTTTTCATCTCTTCATTCTAACATCACTTACATTGTTCCAGTTTCTGTCCTAGATCTCTGTGTGTGATACGAGACCTCACTACATTGGCCAGGATGGCCCAGAACTCCTGGGATCAAGTGATCCTCCCTCCTACCCCTGAGCAGCTGAGTGTACTCACAGATGTCACTATGCTGCTATGCTGGCTGCTCCTGCTTTTATAAACAGTGACAGGGTGAGGTAGAAGCCTGTGCCTCCTCTCTTTGTGTTTACATATACAAGTTCCCTGGCTGAGTGTGCCTGTGATGCAGCTGCTGCACTGCAGATCCCCAGCCTTACCAGGGCATCGATTGAGTGATTGGTTCAGCCACCCTTCTGAGAAGTTAACCAGTTCACTCCTGTGCTAGTGGTTTCTGGGTTTCCTCACTCCTCATTTATGTTTGGTATCATATGTCACATTTTCCCTTCCTAATGGCCATGGATGCTTATGATTTAATTTTCTTGATGACTAAAGTAAGTTTGCCATCTTTCCATCCTTTTATTGACCACTTGTTTTTCTGCATAAATTGTAGTTTCTGTACTTTTCAACATTTCTCTGTTGAACTGTTTATTTCCTCTATAGATTTGTAAAGTTCTTGATATCATTTGAGTATTGATCCCATGTTAATTACATGTTTTTTAGGGATCTCCTTCCAGATTTGACTGATTTCTTCTGGTGACTTTTGATCAAAAGCTATAGTTCAGTATAAATAAGCTCTAATAAGCCAATATCATATTTGAGTTTAAGAAAGTCTTTTCTGTCCTAATGATGTGATAATATTTTCCTATTTTTTCTTCTTAAGAAAAAACCCACTTTCTTTAGGACAGTGGTTCTCAACTGTCCTAATGCTGTGACCCTTTAGTATAGTTCCTCATGTTGTGGGGACCCCAACCATACAATTATTTTGTTGCTACTACATAAGTGTAATTTTGCTACTGTTATGAATCATGATGTAAATATCTGATATGTGACCTCCCCCCCATAGTTGAGAACCAACTGCTTTAGGATTTCATGCTTCTGTGAGGTAAGTGCCGTTAGTATGGCTTAGATTCCACTCTGATCTGTGGACAGCAGTAATGTTCAGGTCCTGTCTGCTGACCTGTGACTCTCATCCTGTGCCCTTGGTTCCTGTGTTCCTTCCACACTGCCTTGACCACTGTGGCTCTTGCTAAGATTCTCATCTCTGGTCAAGAAAGACTCCTGCCTCTACTGCACTTTCCATTTTGTTGTTATTCAAATATGTTGGACTAATTCTTAGACTTTTAGACTTCACATGAATTTTTAAAATTAGATTTGTTATTTTATGTGTGAATGTTTTGCCTGCATATATGAATGTGTACTGTGTGTGTGCCTGGTGCGCTCAGAGATCAGAAGAGGGCACTGGATTCCCTAGAACTGGAGTTACAGATTGCTAATGAATCATTTTGTGAGTGCTGGGAACCTAATTTGGGTCTTATAAAAGAATGAGTGCTCATAAAGCTAAGCCATCCCTCCAGCCCCTTCAAACAAATTTTAGGATAAATATGTTTAGGTTTTATCTGTTTGTTTGTTTTTGTTTTTTGGTAGACTGTTGTAGCCCTTGCTGACCTGGGACTTGCTGTGTAGCTCAAAGTCACAGAGATCTGCCTGCCTTTGCCTCCCAAGTTCTGGGAATAAAGACATGCGCCACCACACCCAGCTGGATGAATCTGTTTAGACACATACACACACACAACACACACACACACACACACACAGACACACACATGCACACACATACATTAATTTTGATTTGATATACATTTGAAATTATAGATCACTTGGTGGAGAAGTGACATCTTTACAATGTTCAGTTTATTTGTAAATGAAAACTCGATTCAGATTTTTAGTCACATCATTTCAATGGTCAGGAACATAGTCTCAGCACTGTAAAAAAAATGAAAGCTCTGAAATGTTTTCTGTGAAATTCTTATGAGTTATTATTATTGTTATTATTAGACTTCCCCCTCATTTTCTTGGAGGTTTTTGTTTTCATGTATTTGCTGTTGTTTGTGGTTCTAGGACTGGAACCTAGAGCCTCAGTCCTGCTAACACTCTACCACTGAACCACCACCCAACCCCACCTTACAGGTTTTGTTACCCAAGTTAATGGGATATTTTTCCCATTACATTTCCTATGTAGTTTGTGTGACTTTTGCATGTTGCTCTTATTGTATAGAAACTTGATCACTGGCTGCTCTTCCTTAGCTCAATTCCCAATAAACACATGGTGGCTCATAGACATCTGTAATGAGATCTGGCGCCCTCTTCTGGCCTGCAGGCATACATGCAGGCAGAACACTATACATAATAAATACAGTCTTTAAAAAACATAGTTTGTATGTATCCCAATTTTCCTGAGTTGTCTCTATAGGCCTTTATCTCATCTTTTGAAAAAGTTTATTTTCTTTTTTTATTGTCAGTTGGATGTCACGTGTGCAGAATACAGTTTATACTATATTCTGTATCAAATTAGGGACTAAAAATATTTTATCATTTATTTTTATATGGATAAGTGTCTTGTTTGCATGTGTATTTGTGCACCTGTGCATGCAGTGTTCATATAGTTTAAAAGGTGGCATCGGAAGCCCTGGCACTGATTGTGAGCCACTGTGTGGGTGCTGGGAGCTGAATTCAGGTCCTGTGCAAGGGCATTAAATGCTTTTAGACATTGAGTCATCTCTGGCTCCAGAATTTCCGTTTTAGAAATACAGTGTTTTAGTTAAGGTTAGTATTGCTGTGATGAAACACTATGACCAGAAGCAAACTTGGTGAAGAAAGGGTTTATTTCACTCACAGATTCATGTAACAGTTCATCATCAAAAGCAGTGAGGGCAGGAACTCACAAAGGGCAAGGGCTGGAACCTGGAAGCTAGAAGTGATGCAGAGGCCAGGGAGGGTGATGCTTACATGGTTTGCTCAGCCTGCTTTTTTATAGAACCCAGGACTACCAGCCTAGGAATAGTGCCACCCATAATGGGCTGGGTCCTCCCCCATCATCGTTAATTAAGAAAATACCTATCCTACAGCTGGACCTTGTAGAGGTATTTTCTTTCACCTGATGTTCCCTTCTTTCCAATGATTCTAGTTAGTGTCAAGTTAACATAAATCCATCCAGCACAGTCAATTTGGCAACCTAGTGGAAATATAACTACAACCAGCAGGGGCCAGTTTGGAGGGTATCTTATAGTCAAGAGGCCAACCTGGATGGGAGCAAGAGAGAGATATCGCAGAATTAGGACCATAGACAAGAACTGGAAAAATAAATAAATGTGGGTCCTGACATTGAGAGGGTTCTGGCCATGGTGCATGGGCATTGGTAATTACAACTGTGGTGGTACTGGTAGAGGGGCAGCGAGTGTGGCAACAGAGCTCCAGGCTTTTCATAGAGCCAGATTGGAGGTTAGAGCCTAGGTGCTAGTCAGTCATTCCACCTTTGTGGCTAAGTAGAATTTCTTCTCTGAAATCTCTGTAGATGTCTGTGAGCCTGATGAGGAACTTCCAGTGACTCAAAGGCTGGATGGTGAACTTGGTGTGGTAGATGAGGATCCTCTTCCAGAAGAAGCCCCTTATATATTGGGCCATGGTATAGGTGCCAGGGATGAAGCACTTGCCCCAGCAAAAACACAAGCACTGAGAAAGAAGACTGCAACGGCCCACGACGTGCCATTTAGGAAGAAAGATACTTCTTTGGGGTCAGCCAGACTACAGCAGGTATGAAGTCTGTTCTTTCTCGTGATCCACTCATGTTCATCTGATGTTGTCCAGGCCACTCAAGCTACTAAAGGGTAGGAGGTAGGACCAGCCTTTATTTGGGGCACATGGAGGCTATAGCCCTGAGTCCAGCCATCTAAGTCCACCTATTTAATTCTAGTTTGCACACAAAAGCCAATTTATAATGATAGTATAGGATATAGCATTCTATCCTTCCCTGCTTTAGTAAGATCCTAACTAATTTAATGCCTTGGTCATAATTAGGAATCTTGTCTTAAAATTTAAGATTTGAAAGTGTGTGGGGCTGGAGAGATGGCTCAGTGGCTAAGAGCACCATCTGCTCTTCCAGAGGACCCGGGTTCGATTCCCAGCACCCACATGGCAGCTAACAACTGTCTGTAGTTCCAGTTCCAGGCAAACACCAAGGCAAATAAATAAATAAATAATAAATAAATAAAGTTTAAAAAAAAAAAAAAGAAAGTGTGAGAGATGAGAAGATTGAAGATTCTGTTCTGAGTGGTTAGTGGAGGATGCTATTCCTGGGGCTGAAGAGGCCCAGTGGTTTAAGAGGACTTGGTGCCCTTCCAGAAGACCCAGATCGGGCTTCAGCACTCACATGGTGGTTCATAGCCACCTGTAACTTCAGTTCTTTGAGGATCCAATGCCCTCTTTTGGCCTCCATGGACCCTTGCATACATGTGGTGCACAGACATACATGCAGGCAAAACATAGATTTTTTTTTTTAAATTATGTATACATAAAAAAATTTTTAAATTGTGTTTCTATTAAATACTTATCTGTAATAGTCACTGAGTGTTAAAGGGCCACTTTAGGGTCTGGAGAGATGCCTCAGAGCTTAAGAGCACTGGCTTCTCTTCTAAAAGTCCTGAATTCAATTCCCAGTACAGATGGTTCAAACCACCTGTAATGAGATCTGGTGCCCTTTTCTGGTACACATGCAGACAGAACGCTGTATACATCATAAATAAATAAAACTTGAAAAAGAGGGAGGGCATCACTTTAGTTGAGTGCCTAGTAATGTGGCTTTGGGGGCTAACTGGACAATTAGAGATTGTGGTCAGAAACTACCTTATATTTTGGGCTTCTATCTAAAACTTTCTTACAGGACTGAAGATATTGCTCAGTGGTTAGCACTGATTTTTCTTCCGGAGGATCTGGGTTCCATTCCATGCACTAACATGATCACTCACAATTGTCTGTAATTCCAGTTTCAGGATATATGATGTCCTCTTCTGGCCTCCATGGGCACCAGGCAGGCAAGCTTTATATGCAGGCAAAACACCCATACGTATGCAATTACTTAATTAATTAAAAAAATTCAACAACAATAAAAAAAGCTTCCTGATGGTTCTACAGTGGAAAACTGTCCAGATAAGCAGCTCTGGTCCAGTGCACTTACTACTGTGACTGCCATTCAGTAGTGCTGCTATCCAGAAGCTTCTGTAGTAAGCCTGGGTATTGTTACATGACCTCGGAAAAGGAAATTAGGCAATTTACTAGTGTCTTAGTTCCTTTCTATTGCTGTGAAAAAACACGAGATTGGGGGTGAAAGGCATTTTTGTTTTGTTTTTTCTTCTCTTGGCCAGGGCAGTAGTTTAAGGTGGGAAACAGAAGGCAGGAACTGAAGCAGAGACCATGAAAGAATGCTTCTTAATGACTTGCTCCCCATGAATTGCCCAGGCTACTTTGTTAAACAACCTAGATATAGCCTAGAAATAGCACTGCCTACGGTGAGCTGGCTTCTTTCACATCACTCATTACACAGGAACGTGCCCCCGAGACTTGGCTACAGGCCAGTCTGATGTAGGTGCTTTCTGAAGTTCTCTCTTTGTAGAGTACTCCAAAGCACTCATCAGCATAGCTAGTAACCATCAGGTCACAGATTGGGATCAAATCTTTATTTCCTTCCCAAATAAACTTGTAATGAGGTCATCAGGAAGTCAGGATAGAGTCTGTAAGAGTTTTACTTGGATGTTCTTCTCAGTCCTGCTCTATTGCATTTGAAGTTGTGGGATTTATTGTGCTTAGACCATGGTTCAGAAAGGTTAAATATTGGGCTGGAGAGATGGCTCAGAGGTTAAGAGCACTGGCTGACTCTTCTGGAGGTCCTGAGTTCAATTCCCAGCACCCACATGGTGGCTCATAATCATCTATGATGACATCTGGTACCCTATTCTGTGTACTGTATACATAATAAATAAATAAATTTTTTTTTTAAAGAAAGGTCAAATATTTTAGCCAAGAATATTTTATAATTTACCTGTAAACAAATAGGAGAGATTTAATTAAGGAAAAAGATAATTAGTGTGTGTGTGTGTGTGTGTGTATGTGTGTATGTGTGTATGTAAAAGCCAAGGATTCCAGGCCCACCATTGCCTAGGTTTACCTCAGTGTGATTCACATGCTTGTCCCATTTCCCTCTGAGTGCTGTCTGTTAGCTTTTAGAATGGATGAAAGAGGCACTTTGAGCTTCCTGTGAGTCAGGATTTGAAACTAGTGTCCTCCATACTTGTTTGTCTCTGTAACATGTTTACTTCTTACAGGGACTCCACACATCTGAAAGAAATCCACCAAACCAACCTCACAGCAAAAGTAGATTGCAAAAGACAACAGTGTCATCCAGATTAAAAATGAGCCGACAGCCTGTGAAAGACCGCAGGGCTCCTTGGATCCCTCCACACCCCACATCCCCACCAGCCTCTCCTAAATGGTATGCAAAATATGAAGGACTATGGGTTTGCATGGCTTTATTTTCTTCCACAGACGACACACATTAGAGCAAAATGAAGTAGCAGGCTTCATCTTCGCCTTGGGTGGAAATATTTATTTGGGTGAGTGACACATGAGTTTTTTGTTGAGAAGCCTGTTGGTTCCTTTTCGTACCTGTCCATGGGTGGAGTAGTGCCCAGTGGGTATGTGGCATTCGTTGTAGGCAGGGTTGTGACTGCTGTCTACTCTGTGAATAGATGGTGCTACCTGAGGCTCAGCGTTGCATTTCTCTAATGTGCTAATGTCCAGTGCCTTCACACGATAGCCAGTCACTTAATCTTCGCTGAGTAAATATTTTTAAATAATTTTAATTCCCAGTCAAGATAGCTGTGAACTCTGAGCTCATCTAAATTTCCCTGACTCTGCCCTTCCTGCAAGTGCTAGTCATTGTAATACTAACGTTACTGTCTTGTTATTCATACTTATAGCAGGAGAACCTGCCCTCTACAGAGCTAAAGAGGAGCTCCTGCCCTGAGGGTATGGGGTTCAGTTTGAAACAGGCTTGGGGAGTTGGCCAAAGATAATGGGGAGCTTGTGTGTGAAGGTTTGGGATTCCTTGATGGCACAGTGGAAAAAACTAGAAGGTCTAGCAGCACAAGAGAGGAAACAAACAGCAGGGAGCTCCCGTGTGGGCACTCATGGTGTCAGTTCATGATGGTGTGAATCCATGGTAGTGTGTACCCATTAGCCTTGAGAAAAAGGAGAAAGCAGTTCTGAAAGAAGCTTCTGTTCCACTGTGTCACAGAGCTGGGTCTTCTGACCTGATTGTGTATGTGTTTTTTGTTGTTGTTTTTGGTCCGTTGGTTGGTTGGTTGGTTGGTTTTGGTTTTCTGAGACAAAATTTCTCGGTGTAACAGCCCTGCCTGTCCTGGAACTCACTTTGTAAACCAGGTTGGTCTGGAACTCACAGAGATCCTGCTGTCTCTGCCTTCTGAGTGTTGGAATTAAAGGTGTGTGTCACCATCACTGGGCTGATTGTGTGTTTTTGTTTGTTGTTATTTGCTCTCATGACTTTGTTTTGATTTCTTTGTTTTATAGATGTCAGAACAGGGATGTAAACTGATTTGGTACTATAAAACATCAACAGGTTGAAGTCTGCACTGCTGACCAAGTTGCTGACAATATTCTAGCATCTAAACCAGCAGTTCTCAACATGTGGTTCTTGACCCCTTGAGGGGTCAAACAACCCTTTTCATAAGAATTGCATATCAGACATTCTGTATACCAGATATTTACAATACAATTTATAACAGTAGAAAAATTACACTTATGAAGTAGCAATGAAGATAATTTTAGGGGCTGAGGGTCACCACAGCATGAAGAACTGTATTAAAGGGCTGCAGCATTAGGAAGGTTTGGGAATCATTGCTCTAGACAGTATGTGTGGTAGGTGGAGTTGTGGGATAGATAAGGCTCCCTAGATCACAGTGCTGTGTGAGAGACCTAACACAAACGTTTAGAGGACTCGGGATATTGTTAGTGGCTCATTTTTATGTATTTAAAGCAAGTTTTGCTGAAGTATATTTTTATTCTGTGACAGGTTTGGTTTTTTTTTTTTAATTAAAATAGTGACTGCTTCTTTGAGGCAAAGGTATCTTCTCCCTTTGACATTGGGTCTGAGGGCTGGAGGATCTCTCCCCTTCACATTCATTTTGCCATCAGGTGCCAGGTGCTGAGCTGTAGACCAGCATTACTTGGTGCTCTTAGGATGAGTCACAAGAAGTAGATGAATAATTGCAAAGGGCATGCTTTTCCTGTTGGTGCAGTGCTGCGTGGTTAAAGGTGAAGTCCAGTCCCAGAGATGCTGCAAAGGAACAGTCCTTCCAGCAAGAGGACACCCACCAGGAAAGTCAGTTGGGAGGTTCTGCCGAGCAAGAAGCAGCCAGGTTTGTATTAGCATTTTTCAGAGTTAAAGGACTCCACTTACATAGACTCTGAATCCAAAGATGATTTTTTAAATTAGATTGCTGAACTTTCCTATTACACTCTCCAGCTTACCACTCTTATTCTTTCTTATTTCATTCATTCAAAAACTTCTATGTATGTCATTTGCCAATTTGTAAATGGCACAGTTGTGCACTCTATGTACTTTTTTTAAAAAAAAAGAGCAAATAAGACCATAACCCCAGTCCTTCTTATTTGCAGCCAGTGGAAGATACATGTAATTAGCTGTGATTTAAGACAGAACATGGTATGCACCCTGAGATCTGGGCAAGTTTAGAACAGGGAGTGTTTACCTCTTGCTGCAGAGAATGAAGCTTCATGCAGGGAGGTAGGAATTAAATCAGAACTTGCGCAGGCAGGAATAAATGTAAGGGGTATAATGAGAACCAGGAACCAAGGGAAGACAGCAGGGAAAACAGCTTGCTCTGCATTTGTTTGGCTGAAATTTCCCTGGCAGTTATGGGCTCAGGAGTACAGCATGGCTCCAGTGTATAGGAAGTACACTGTACTCCTGTATAGCTCCATCTTAAGCCCTTAGAGAATGGGTTATTAGATAATTTGGTGCTATGCACATATTGTAAACAGAAAAAACAAAGCTCTTTGACATACACAGGCAATAAAATTGTTCAGAGTTAACTTTTCTTTTTTGTTTTTATTATTCACCGGGGTCTGTTTCTTTGTCTAAACAAGTAACTGGTCCTGAGAACAGTGATGGCTGGCTTTCTTGTCAGCAGCTTCTTGTATATGTACTAATTGTACTTAAATATCCTTTTATAGGAACTTAGTGTGGAAGCTTTCATGGGTACATAGAGGATACATTACCTTTTGAATCCTATAATAGAGCCAGGATTGGTGGTGGGCTAGGGGAGAGGCTCATTTCTGCTCTGTTTCTGTGATAATGGTACCCTGAGGCATCGAGGCATGGTTATCTTGACTCTTGTACTGTCTGTTAGGCTTTCTTGGCCAGATGCTGGGTCTTCCAAAAGACTAAAGGAGCTAGAAGAATTGGAAGCCAAAGAAATGGAAAGAATGCAAAAACAGAGGTAAATATTTGTTTCTAAGGTAAACAAGAAGATGGGCTTGTTCTGCATCATCTCACGCCTTTGACAGTGAGTCAGAATTGTTGACGTCAACCACACTTCAGTTCACTGGCTTTCTGCCTCTTAAGACTGCAAAGCTATCTACGAAGCCTGTGCTAGAGCCAAAGATAGAAACCAAGGGAGTTGGGGGCTGGAGAGATGGCTCAGCGGTTAAGAGCACCGTCTGCTCTTCCAGAGGACCCGGGTTCGATTCCCAGCACCCACATGGCAGCTAACAACTGTCTGTAGTTCCAGCTCCAGGCAAACACCAAGGCAAATAATTAAATAAATAAAGTTTAAAAAAAAAAAAAAAAAAAAAAAAAAAAAAAAAAAAAAAAAAAAAAAA
>PVIH01001903.1:0-48640 GCA_004025045.1 Sigmodon hispidus
ATAGATTTGTTCATCTCTTCCAATTTTTTGTTTGTATTTTCTTCTATTTCTTTAAGGCTTTTTTTCATATCTTCTTTGAGAGCTTCAATGATCATCAAAAAGGAATTTTTGGTGTTGCTTCCTTCTGTTTCCTCTTCATTGCTCAGTTCAGGTCTTGTATTTGTAAGATTGCCACTCTCTTCTGGAGTTACCATGTTGTTCTTTGTATTATTATGTAATTTTTTGCACTGACGTTTCCCATGGCTTTAGTGGTTCAAGATTGGATGGCTCCTGGTCAGTTGTGGCACTCGGGCTTGTGTGCCTCCTGTCACCTCTCTGGGCAGGGTCTGAATCTACCCTTCAGGGACCCCTGTAGTTGTCTGTTCACTCAGTTCGATGTGGTGGTGGGTAGCCGTGCAAATTCCCTCAGCAGGAGCTGTGGGTATGGTGACAGGCAGAGTTTATCAGCCCTGCTCCAGAGTGCGCTGGGACTCTGCAGACAGCACTTGGTCCCGGAAGCCTGGAACTGATCGCATAAGGAAGTTCTGCTTAAAGATGAGCATATTCTCCACATAAATACTAGTGAGGCTAAAATATATTAAAAAAGAAAATTATAGATGAGGTCTCAAAGATGCTTTCTAAAATTTCTTTCTAAAATCACTCATTTGCCCAACATATATTGAGGTTTGAGCTGAAAGGGGCAAATAAAGCTTATTCATGCCATTTATAGTGAAGAACTGGGAGCACTGTTTATCAGAATTATTATAAAAAGCTAAAAAAAAAACTTAAATAACCACAGGATTCCATGTCTTGTTGAACAATAAATCATCTCATCTAACAACAAAATATATAAAAGGTCAGAGCTTCGGAAAATTAAAATGTAAAGGCACATCAGAGATTCTCTTCCCTAAAGCCTCTTTAAATGTGCCTGAAAACAGTGGGTACCCTCTTTTTGGATCGGTCCCGGCATTTTTTCTTCTTTCTTGCAACATCATTCTATTATACTGTAGTATCAAATTAAATATAAGGACTGCATGTCAGGAAGCACTGAGTTTTTTTTTAATTAATGAATGTATTTGCTTGCTTGTTGCTTGTTTTATATTTTGGCTGAAGTCCCTTTCCATCTTTTCCACTTCCCCACACCACCTCCTGTTCCTACCCTCCAATCCACTTCTTCTTTTCTGTTTCGGAAACATCCGGTCTCACCTGAGTATGAACAAAATGTGTTAGATCAAGTTGCAGTGAGACCAAGCACCTTCCCACTGATGCAAAGACTGGGCAAGGCAAATCAGTAATGAAGAGTAGGGTCCCAAAAGCCAATAAAAGGGTCAGAAATAGCCACTGTTCACACTACTAGGAGTCACAAAAGAAACCAAGCCACACAACCGTAACATATATGCAGAGGGCCTAGGTCAGTCCCCGGCAGGCTCCACAGTTGATGGTTCAGTCTCTGTGAGCCTCAATGAGACCAAATTACTTGATTCTGTAAGCTTTCTTGGGGTATCCTTTGCCCCACAGGCTCCTATAATTCTTTCTTTCCCTCTTCTGCAAGATTCCCCAAACTCCACCTAGTGTTTGGCTGTGGGTCTGCATCTGTTTCCATCAGTTGCTGGATGAAGTCTTTCTGATGACAAATGGGCTAGACACCAAACTGATCACCAGGCCAGTGCAGACTATGTGTTGATTATTGCTAGGAGTCATAGGTGGGGTCATCCTTGGAGATTCCTTGGAAATTCCTTTGCATCAGGTTTTTACCTGGCCCCCAAATGTCCCCCTTTCCAGTACCCTTTTTCATTACCCTTCCTCCTTTGATCCCTCCCCAACCTGATTGCTCTTGTGTCCACCCCTAGCTACCTTCAGTCCACTCACGAAATCTATTACCTCTTCCCAGGAAGATCCAGATGTTTCACCATAAACGCTCCTTGTTACCTAGTCTTCCAGGGTCTATGGATTCATAGCATAGTTATCTTTTATTTTACAGTAAGTATCCACTTAGGAGTGAGTATATATTATGTTTGTTGTTGCATGAATTCTGGTTGTATTGAAAGAAACTCAGAGCCACATATTGGGGAAGGGCTGAAATACCAGACAGAGGAAACACCACAGTCAAATCTCACCCAGCTATCTTCCAGATTCCTCAGCTTCTAATTGCTGCTGTTTTCCTAAGCCTGCCTTAAGTACCCTTCTCACCCAGCTGTATCCCATCCAGGTTAAGAATAAAGGCCTGAGCTACTTTATTTGGTAGTCTGCCTTGAACTCATAGAAACACAGAACTATCTCTGTCTCTGGAGTTATGGGATTAAAGGCCTAGGTCACCAATCCCTGCTTTCCTTGTGTTGAGATTAAAGGTGTGTGTGCCATTGAAGCCCAGCTGTTTGGCCCTGTATTCACAGAGATCTAGAACTCCTGGAGCTATGTGAGTTACCACTGTTATCACTGGAACTCTCAGAGCTACCTCTGCCTAGATTTGACTGCGGATTGATCTCTTGATATTTCAGGTTTTATTGAGTATGTAACATATCACCACAGTTTGTCCTTCTCAATCTGTGTTACCTCTCTCAGGATGTTCTTCCTCCCTAATTTCATCTATTTTCCTTCAAATTTCCTGAGTGCCCTTGTTTTTTACAGCAGAGTTATACTCCATTGAATAAATGTACCACATCTTCTTTACCTATTCCTCAGTTGAGGAACATCTAGGTTATTTCCAAGTTCTGGTTATTACAAATAAAGCCTCTATGAACATAGTTGAGCAAGCATCCTTGTGATATGCTCAAGTATTTTTTGAGTATATGCTTAAGAGTGGTATAGTTGGGTCTTATGGTAGACTGATTCCCAATTTTCTGAGAAACAACACTGACTTTGAAACTGAAGGTGTAAGTTTATACTCCTACCAGTAGTGGAAGAGTGTTCCCTTTACTCCACTTCCTCTCCAGCATGAATTGTCATTTATATTTTCAGTTTTATCCATAAGACAGGTGTATAATAGACTCTTAAAGTCATTTTGATTTGCATTTTCTTGATTACTGAGAATGTTGAACATTTATTTAAGTGTTTCTCTGCCATTTGAGATTCTTCTATTGGGGTTTCTGTTTAGATCTGTACCCATTTATTAATTATGTTTTGGTTTAGTGATATCTAGTTTCTTGAGTTCTTTATATATTTTGAAAATCAGACCTCTGTTGAATTTTTGGTTAGCAAAGATCTTTTCCTATCCTGCAGATTTCATTGTCCTAATGACAGTGTCCTTTCCCTTACAGAAACTTTATAATTTCACAAAATTTATTTATTAATTGTCAGGTATTAGAGTTGTGGTCAGGAACTTGTCTCCTGTGCCAATACATTCAAGATTATTTCCCACTTTTTCTTTTATCAGGTTCAGTATATCTGGATTTATGTTGAGGTCTTTGGACTTGAGGTTGTACAGGGTGATAGATGTGGATCTGTTGGCATTCTTCTACATGCTGACATCAGTTAGACCAGCACCATTTGTTGAAAATTCTTTCTTTTTTATCTTGTATAATTTTGGCTTCTTTGTCAAAAATTATTTATCTACAGGTGTGTGGATTTATATCTGGGTCTTCAATTTGATTCCATTGATCCACCTGTCTATTTTTATTCTAATGCCATGCAGTTTTTATTACTATAACTTTGTAGTAGAGCATGAAATCACAGATGGTGATACCTCAGAACTTTCTTTTATAAGAATTGATTTAGCTATCTTGAAATTTTTGTTTTTCCATATGAATTGTAGTGTTGTTTGTTGTTGGGTTTCCTTTTTAGGCCTGTAAAAAATTGTGTTGTGATTTTAATGAGGAATATATTGAATCTGTAGATTGCTTTTGGTTAGATGGCCATTTTTACTATGTTAATCCTACTGATCCATGAGCAGGGGAGATCTTTCAATATTCTGATATCTTCAGTTTCTTTACTCAAAGATTTGAAGTTCTTGTCATAAAGGTCTTTCACTTGCTGGTTAGAGTTACACCAAGATATTTTATATTATTTGAGGCTATTGTGAAGGGTCTTGATTCTCTGATTTCTTTTTCAGTCTGTTTGTATATAGGAGTACTACTGATTTTTTTTTTTTTAGTTACTCTTGTATCCATCCATTTGACTAAAGGTGTTTACCATCTATAAAAGTTTTACTGGTAGAGTTTTGGGGGTCATTTATGTGTGCTGTAATGATACTTCTTCATTTCCCTTTGTATCCCCTTAATCTCCTTTAGTTGTCTCACTGCTCTAGCTAGGAATTCAAATACTATAATGAATTGATGTGGAGAGAGGACCACCTTGTCTTGTTCCTAATTTTAATGGAATTGCTCTGATTTTTTTTCTCCCCTTAATTTGATGTTGGCTCTTAGTTTGCTATATATTGCTTTTCTCATGCTCTTTGTATCCCTGATCTCTATCCCTGAGCTTTTTGTAGTTTGGAGATTTTTAATAACTGCTTTTGTTTGCTTAGTGGTTATTGGTCTATTTAAACTGTTTATCTCATCTTGATTTAACTTTCATAAGTGGTATCTATCAAGAAATTTGTCCATTTCTTTTAGATTTTCCAATTTTGTGGAGAACATACTTTTGAAGTATGACCTAATGCTCTGGGTTTTCTCAGAGTCTGTTGTTATGTCCCTATTTCTGTTTTGTTGATTTGGATTCTCTCTCTCTCTCTCTCTCTCTCTCTCTCTCTCTCTCTCTCTCTCTGCCTTTTAGTTAGTTTGGGTAAAGGTTTGTCTATTTTTCTTGAAGAACCAACTCTTTCTTTCATTGATTCTTTGTACTGTTCTGTTTCTATCTTATTAATTTTAGCTCTTGCCTTGATTATTTCCTGCTGTCTATTCCTCTTAAGTGTGTCTACTTCTTCTTGTTGTTTTTTTAGAGCTACTGGGTGTGATGTTAAGTCACTAGAATGAGGGCTCTCAAAATTCTTCATGAAGGCACTTAGTGCTATGAACTTTCTTCTTAGCAATACTTTCATTGTGTTTCATTGTGTATTCATTTTCTTTCAGTTCTAGGAATTCTTTAACCTCTTTATTTTTTCCTTGACCCAGTGGTAACTCAGTTTTCATGAGTTTGTAGGCTTTCCATTGTTTCTATTATTGTTGAAACCCATCTTTAATCCATGCTGGTCTGATAAGATACAGGGGGTTATTTCGATATTTTTGTACCTGTTGAGACTTGCTTTGTGCCTAAGTATATGATCAACTTTGAAAAAGGTTCCATACAGTGCTGAGAAGGTGTGTTCTTTGTTTGAATGAAATGTTATGTAGATATCTGTTAGGTCCATTTGAGTCATAATGTCTGTAAGCTCCATTATTTCTCTCTTTAGTTTCTGTCTAGATGACTTATCCATTTGTGAAAGTGAAGTGATAAGCCTCCCAGGACTATTGTGTGGGGTTCTGTGTGTAATTTAAGCTTTAGTAATTTTTTTTTTTTTACAAATGTGGGTGTCCTTACATTTGGGGCATAGATGTTTAGTATTAAGTCATCATCTTGATGAATTTTTTTTCCTTTGATTAATATGAAATGTACTGCTCCATAGTTCATTGTGGTTTTTTTTTTTTTTTCTTTTTTGGCTCTTTGCTCTTTTGGGTGCCCACCACTCAGCTCCCGAACAAATACACACAGAGTCTTATTCTTACTTATGAATGGCTGGCCTTTGCTTGGCTTATTTCTAGCCAGTTTTTCTTAACATAAATTATTCCATCTACTTTTGCCTCTAGGATTTTTTTTTTCTTATTTCTTTATCTCTTCTTTCACTCTTATTCCCTGACTGGTTGGGTGGTTGGGTGGCTGGATTCTAGTGTCTCTTCTTCTTGTTCTCTTGCTTCTTCCTCCTTTCAGATTTCTCCTCCAATTTATTCTTTCTCCCTACCAGCCCTACCTATCTTTTCCTGCCAGGATCTGGGCCATTCAGCTTGCTGTTAGACCAATCAGGTGTTCAAGGCAGCCAAAGTAACACAGCCTCACAGAGTTAAATAAATGCAGCGTAAAAGAATGCAACACACCTTTGCATCATTAAAATAAATGTTTCAAAGCATAAACATATGTAACATACCTTAAAATAAGAATCTAGAACATTTTTCTATCTCTTTAGATTAATTTTTGTTGGAAGTCTATTTTATTAGGTCCATTTGATTAGAAAATCTTTTTTCAAATCTTTACTCTGAAGTAATGTCTGTCTTTGATGTTGAGGTCTGTTTCTTGTATGCAGCAGAATGGTGAATCCTGTTTTCAAATCTATTCCATTAGCCTATGTCTTTTTATTAGGAAATCAAGTCCACTGATAATGAGGAAAATTAGTGACCATTGATTGTTAATTCCTGTTATTTTGTTATTGATGATGGTAATGTGTGTGTGTGTCTGTGTGTCTGTGTGTGTCTGTGTTTCCCTTCTTTGAGTTTTACTGGTGTGAGAATAACTACTGTCTGTGTTATGTAGGTGTAGTTAATTCTTGTAGTTGCAACTTTTTCTAGTACCTTCTCTAGGGCTGTGTTTGGGGACAGATATTTAATTTTGACTTTTTCATGAAATATTTTGTTTTCTCCATTGTGGTGATTAAAATTTTTGCTGGGTATAGTAGTCTGGGTGACATCCATAGTCACTTAGAGTCTGCCAGACATCAGTATAGGCCTTTCTGTATTTTAAGATCTCCTTTGAGATGTTGAGTATGATTCAAATAGGTCTGTCTTTATATGTTACTTGAATTTTTTCCCTTGCCACTTTTAATATTCTTTGTTCTGTATTTTTTTTCTTTTTTTATATTTATTATTTGGTGATTTTTACATCACGCTCCTCATCAAACTCTGTTATCAGTTCTCTCAGACTCATACCCACTCTTATAATCTCCCCATTTACAAAAATAGCCCATTCATGCCACTCATTTACTTACTGGAGCATAATTAAACTCCCTATGGCCAGACACTTAAAGAACATAAGTCCTTCCTCACCCATACCCCTGCCAGAGGCCATCAATGCAGAAGCGAGGCACTGTGTCATTTAGCCATGTCCTAGCCTTGAGCTCTTGTATAAAATGACATCTTTTTTTTAAGTCTACTAATGAGTGAGTACATCCCCTACTTATTTTTCTGGGTTTGTGATACCTTGCTCAGTAAGATATTCTCCAAATCCATCCATTTGCCTGCAAATTGTAGGATATCATTTTTTTTTCTTACTGCTGAGTTATACTCCATTGTGTAGATGTACCACAGTTTGCTAATCCATTCTTCAGTTGAGGGGCATCTAGGTTGTTTCCAGGTTCTTGCTATTATGAATAATGCCTCTATGAACATAGTTGAGCTAATGCTTTTGGAGTACAAAAGTGCGTCTTTAGGGTATATGCCTAAAAGTGGTATTGCTGAAGGGGTCAAGATCATGATGGGGAAACCTACAGAGACAGTAGAGCTACTGGGAGCTCATGGGCTCTGGACTGACAGTTGGAAACCTGCATAGGACTGAACTAGACAATCTGAATGTGGCTTGGGCAGATTGTGAGGCCTCTGGCAGTGAGATCAGGATTTATCTCTTGTGCATGAACTGGCTTTTTGGAACCCATTCCCTATAGTAGGATAACTTGCTCATCCTTCATATGGTGGATAGGTTTAGTCCTGCCTCACCTTGATATGCAGACAATATTGACTCCCTGTGGGAATCCTTACCCTCTCTGAGAAGTGGATAAGGGGCAGGGTGCAGAGAAGCTGGGGGCTAGTAGGAGGAGGGGAGGAAAGGGGAACTGTGGTTGGTATATAAAATTAAAATAAAACTTTTAAATAAAAAATAAAACCTGAAATAAAAAAATACAAAATGAAAAAAAAAAGTGGTATTGCTGGCTCTTCGGGGAAATTGTTTGCCAGTTTTCTGAGAAACTGCCACAATGCATTCAAGAGTGGCTGAACAAGCTTACACTCTCACCAACAATGGAGGAGTGTTCCCCTTGCTCCACATCCTCTCCAGCATAGGCTGTCATCTGTGTTTTTAATCTTAGCCATTCTGACAGGTGTACTGTAGTATCTCAAAGTTGTTTTGATTTGCATTTCTCTGATAGCTAAAGATGTTGAACATTTTTTTCAAGTGCTTTTCAGCCATTTGTAATTTTTCTATGGAGAATTCCCTTTTAAGGTCTGAACCCCATTTTTAATTAGGTTATTAAAGGTTTGGGGCTCAAGTTTTTTGAGTTCTCTATATATTTTAGAGATCAGTCCTCTGTCACTGTAGGGTTAGTAAAAATCTTTTCTCATTTTGTCTTATTGACTGTGTCCTTGGCCTTACAGAAGCTTCTCAGTTTCAGGAGGTCCTATTTATTGATTGTTGTTTTTACTGTCTATGCTACTGATGTTATATTTAAAATGTGGTCACCAGTGCCAATGCATTGAAGGGTATTTCCCACTTTCTTTTATATCAAGTTTAGTGTAGCTATGTTTATGTTGAAGTCTTTGATCCACTTGGATTTGAGTTTTGTGCAAGGTGATAGGTTTGCATTGTTCTGCACACTATCACCCAGTTATGCCAACACCATTTGCTGAAGATACTATCTTTTTTCCATTGAATATTTTTGGTCTTTTTGTCAAAATTCAAGTGTTCATAGGTGTGTGGATGAATGTCAAAGTCTTCAGTTCGATTCGATTGATCCACAAGTCTGTTTTTATGCCAGTACCAAGCTGTTTTTATTACTGTAGCTCTATAGTATAATTTGAAGTCAGAGATGGTGATTCCTCCTGAGGTTCTTTTGTTGAGCAAAGTTGTTTTAGCAATCCTGGCTTCCCTGTTATTTCAAATGAAGTTGAGTATTGTTTTTTCAAGGTCTGTAAAAAATTGTGTTGGGATTTTGATGGGAATTGAATGGAATCTGTGCATTGTTTTTGGTAAGATTGCCATTTTCACTATGTTGACCCTACTTATCCAGGAGCATAGGAGAGCTTTCCATTTTTTGATGTCCTCTTCTATTTCTTTCTTCAGAGATTTAAAGTTTTTGTCAAACAAATCTGATACTTCTTTGGTTATAGTTACTCCAAGGTATTTAATGATATTTGCAGCTAATATAAAAGGTGATGTTTCTCTTATTTCTTTTTCAGCCCTTCTATCTTTAGTGTAGAGGAGGGCTATTAACTTATTTGAGTTAATCTCATATCCTGTTATATTGCTGAAGTTGTTTATCAGCTGTAGAAGTTCCCCGGTAGAATTTTGTGGTCACTTATGTATACAATCATATCATCTGCAAATAGAGATAGTTTGACTTCTTTTTTTCTAATTTGTGTCCTCTTAATCTCCTTTAATTCTTTTTTTGCTTTAGCTAAACCTTTAAGCACTATGTTGAATAGATAAGGGGAGAGGGGACAGCTTTGTCTAGTTCTTGATTTCAGTGGGATTGCTTTGAGTTTTTCTCCATTAAGTTTGATGTTGGCTATCAGCTTTTTGTAAATTGCCTTTACTATATTTAGGTATTTTCCCTGTATTCCTGATGTCTTCATGACTATTCTCTATTTTTAGTGTTTAGGTTATTATGTGGTGAGGGGACTTCCTTTTCTGATCCAAAATATTTAGTGTTCTGTAAGTTTCTTATATATTTATAGGCATGTTCTTCTTTAGGTTGGGAAAACTCTTCTATGATTTTGTTAAATACATTCTTTGTGTTTTTGAGCTGAACAACTTCTTCTTCTTCTTCTTCTTCTTCTTCTTCTTCTTCTTCTTCTTCTTCTTCTTCTTCTTCTTCTCTTTGTCCTCCTACTACTACTTTTCCTTCTCCTCCTCCTACACCTATTTTTCTTATGTTTGGTCTTTCCTTTTTTTGTTTTCTTCTTCTTTTTTGTTGTTTTTTCTTCTTTATTTATTTTGTATTTATCAAAAAACAATGAAATGAATTTAAAATGCTGAAAATTTAACAATAACTATAAAGAAGATAAAAATCATAAGCATGACTTATCAAGGGTGATAATGCGAATAAGATTGCTACACATATATTTACTTTGTGTTCAGCTTTCCCTCTGAATTTTTTTTCCATCCCTGTATATCCTTATTCAAGGTCCCTTCCCCCTCCCACCACATCAGGTCATTTTTCTTCTCTGCAACTCCCCATCCCCTCCCTGGGCAGGCAGCAGGCAGTCCCATGGTCCCACTGACCCAATAATGCTTGGATCAGTCTCCACTCCTGGCCAAATCCAGTTTTGTCCCCCCTCCCTCAAGAGTGAGTCAGGTGTTCCTATAATTGGAGTGGGGTCCGAAGGGTCAGTCCAGGGTGTTTCTGATCCCAAGCTGTTCAGTGGTTGTGGTTTGCAGCTTGGGCATGCTTGGCTTTCTTTCTTGTTTGTGTGTTTAGAGACCACTAATGAGTGAGTACATCCCCTGCTTATCTTTCTGAGATTGTGATACCTCGCTCAGGAGGATATTCTCCAAATCCATCCATTTGCCTGCAAATTTTAGGATATCATTTTTTCTTACTGCTGAGTAGTATTCCATTGTGTAGATGTACCACAGTTTGTTAATCCATTCTTCAGTTGAGGGACATCTAAGTTGTTTCCCATTTCTTGCTATTACAAATAATGCTGCTATGAACATAGTTGAGCTAATACCTTTGGAGTGTGAATGTGCCTCTTTAGGGTATACACCCAGAAGTGGTATTGCTGGGTCCTTGGGGAGATTGATTCTCAATTTTCTGAGAAACCTCCATATTGCATTCCAAAGTGACTGAACAAGCTTACACTCCCACCATCAATGGAGCAGTGTTCTCCTTGCTCTGCATCCTCTCCAACATAGGCTGTCATCTTTGCCTTTTATCTTAGCCAATCTAACAGGTGTTAGGTGGTATCTCAAAGTTGTTTTGATTTGCATTTCTCTGATGGCTAAAGATGAAGAGTACTTTTTTAAGTACCTTTCAGTCATTGTTTGGTCTTTTCATACTTTACCAGATGTTTTAAGATTTAAAGATTAGGAATTTTTAGATGTAACATTTTCTTTGACTGATCAATCTATTTCCTTGATCATGCCTTAAATGATTGAGATTCTCTTTTGTATCTCTTGTATTTTCTTGGTGATGATTGCAACTCTAGTTCCTATTTGCTTACCCAAATTCTGCATTTCCAGTATACTGAGGAGCCAAGTCTTATTATTTGTGTTCTCCAAAACTTTTATCACACTAATCAACAGGCAACAGAAATGAGCCTTAGATCTCAAGCTCACATCTCAGTATTCTTATATTCTTAATAGTTTGTGATTAAGAAACTAGTAATAACCTTCTTAATAACAGCTGTTTATTTCATTACTATATATTATATGTAAGTTTTTATCCATTTTGAATTTGTGTGGTTATGGTGTGTGTGTGTGTGTGTGTGTGTATGTGTGTGTGTGTGTGTGCGTGTGTGTGTGTGTGTGTGTGTGTAAGGGAAGACATGTAGATGTAATTTGCTCAGCACTACTTGTTGATAAAACTGGTTTTTTACTAATATGTGATTTTTTTTTTACATCTTTGTCAAATTTATAGTACTTATAGTTGATTGGTCTACATATATGTTTTCATGTCATTATCATACTGATTTTGTCACTGTGCTTCTGTAGTGCTATTTGAGTTCAGGTGTTGTGAACACCTGCTCAACTGCTTTGGATATTTCTCATATTTTGTACTTTCATATGAATTTTAATATTTAATATCCTAGTTTCTTGAGTACTTTTGTCATCAAAAAATGTTGAGCTATGTCAAAAAACCTTTTACGCATCTCTTTAGATGATCATGAGACTTCAGCACTTATCTCTATCTCTTCTGCATTACATTCTGGTAAACTGTACTATAATTTTTATTTGATCCTAGGAACTTTTAAAAATACCCTTTCTGATTTCTATGTTCATTAACCATTAGAGAAATAAAAGTAGAAAACACTAGAGTTTGGCATTTTGCCATTTTATGACAAAGTATGCTTCAGGACACCCCAATTATAGGAAAGCACACTTCTAGAAATATTTGGTACATATTAAGCTATTTTCCAATGTTTGTTTTAGAAAATTATAAACACACATCAATGGATATCTTCCATGTGTGTAATCACAAAATTATACAACACAGCTCTCTTATTCTACTTAGATTTTTCCATTACTGAGATAAACAGCATGACCAAAGCAACTTGAAGAAGGAAAAGATTTAATCCATCTTAGACCTTACAGTCTATTATAAAGAAGAGTCAAAAAAGGAACTCAAGGTATGAACTTGGATGCAAGAACTAAAGAAGAATCCAAGGAAGAACACTTTTTACTGGCTTGCTCCTCATGGCTTTATACAACTCAGAACACCTGCCCAGGAGTTGCACTGCCCACAGTGAACTGAACCCTCCCACATCAATCACTAATTGAGAAAATCCTGTCACGGACTTTCTTACAGGCCAGTCTGATGGAGCCAATTCATTTCTCATTCCCTTTATCCATATTACTGTAGCTTATGTCAAGTTGATAAAATAATAATAACCAGCACATTCCTTAAATGACTTTAGGACAAGTTTTGACAATATGTTGAGAACCCAGAGAACATGTTTACTTCTAAAAACAATAATTGTTGATCTCATGTGCATGGCTCTCTTACAGTGTATTGTGAACAGTGGTTGTAAAGATGATAACTGTTCCATAACTTGTGTGAGGAGCTATTTTCAGAGTCCTCAATCCATTGACTTGTATATTTCATAAGTATCTAGCATTTTGAAGATGTTTGTGTATCTACAGAATGATCTAGCCTTCACTGAATGACTCGGTTCTCTAATGTACAAGTTGCAGATAAAAATAGTTAATAATTGTTGTTTATCTAGAATATGCTTGACCACAAAGAACTGAACAGTGAAATCAAATAATAATTAATAATCCCTAAAATCTAGGCCAATCTTGATATATAATAGAAAAAGAAAACCACAAATTGGAAAATGCACATGTTAGTGCATCTAATACAGTCTAATACATTTAATAATAATTAAAATGATATTATAAAAGAAACTGTGACAACAAAACTAAAACCAGGGGGTGTTTTAATTAATATGCAATAGCAAGGCATGGAAGCCATTTTCATCTGAGATCTAAGAAATAAGACTAATGACTAAGGTCAAAATACAGGCCATACAAAGTCAGAAATGTCAAGGCCAAATGGAAAAGAACCAAAAACCAAAAATCATGGCTCAGTAGAAAATTGATAGTTTTATGTTGCTATTACATCAAACAACCAACATAAATTTATTATCTTATAGTTCTATGTATTGAATATGCTTCTCAATGTTTAAAATTAAGGCATCATCAGGCTAATAGACTTCTAGAGTCTCAAAGAAATAATCTCCTTTCTAGTTTCTATAGCCTGACTGTATTACTCAGCTTATGAAGCCCTTTCACAAAGCAAGTGAAGAAGTACCTCCGTTCCTTGTTCAGTTCTAAAATCTCTTCCTCTAAGTACAGACAAAAAGTCTGTTCCACCTGACTCAGTCTCGATGTTAGGGGGAGAAACCTGGATCTGCCAGGAGTGGAGGCTGAACTGAGCAATATTGGGACCTTGGGACCTTGAGACTTTCTGCCCATGCTGCCTAGAAGATGGGGAGTTGTGGAGAAGAGAGAGTGATCTGATGTGGTGAGGGGAGAAAGGGATCTTGAGTAAGGATAGAAAATGTGACTTCTTTATTTATAATAAAAAAGAAAAAAACTATGACAAATACTGGAAGCATTGTCACATAAGTGCTAAATAGGAACAAGTTATTGACTTAATTTTAGAAATGATCACAGTGTAAACATTAAGAAAAAGAAACCAACATTAAGAAGAAATTATAAAAACAAAGAAGTCTGTTCCACTTTTACATCATGCCCATCAAGTTAACCTAGAATTAAAAAAAAAATCCCTATCCTAAGGTTTATAGCCGAATCCTTTTTATCACATAAAATAACATGCAGCAAGAAATGTCTTGCGCATCAGGCCCAGCCTACCCTCAAGGTCCAGACCTGCAGTCCCACAACACTTGGTCCCAAATAATCACACAAAGGCCTAGTTTAATTACAAACTATTTCACCTATGGCTCAGGATCATTACCAACCAGCTCTTACAACTTAACTCAACCCATTCTTATTAATCTATGTATTGCCATGTGGTTCTGTGGCTTTATCTAAGTTCCATTACATCTTACTTCCAGGCACAGCAGTGTGCATCATCTCCCTAATTCTACCCTCCTTCTTCTTTATCTATACTCAAATTTCCCACCTGCCTCTAAACTGCCTTGCCATAGGACAAAACAGCCTCTTTATTAACAAATGGTAATTCACAGTGTACAGAAAGACATCCCACATCAGCAACATGTCTTTAATGGAGAGGACCATTACCTACCACCACAGCCAAGTATTAAACATGAAAATAATAGTCAAATTATGAGTAAATAAATATGATAGGAAACAGAAAAGCATCTTTATTCTAAAATATTCTGAACTAGAGAAAGTTATCCTTGTGTATAGTTGCTTTTATCCTGATAATCTGAAATGTCCTTGTTTTTCAGAATTTATTTTATGAGATAAAAGAGCATACCAGCAAATAGATACATGCTAGAAAATGTAAGAATCATATATAAGATATAAGAAATTGTTTAGCCCTTTGCTTTAAGAATTATAAGTCAGGTGTTTTCTAAAACAGAAAAAAAGGATTGGTAATGTTGTCATAGGAGAGTGCTACCATTTATGTATTTTTATCTATTTAAAAAATCTAAATAGGCAAAGCCATGCTCTGCCAGTTAAACAATTATTTAAAAAGAAAGATTTAGGTCTTTACTGGGGGTGTTCTGCTTCTTAATTCACTGACTCATTGTGCTCCAGTAAAAACTGAAGAAGTATAATAATTCAAAACCTCTGCAAGAAACACTCAGTGAAATTTTTTTCTGGCTTTTGCACAATGGTGGTAATGGCTGTAATCCAAAATATAAACAAAAACTCATATGGAAAAAACAAACACACTTAAAATAAAACTTATATTATTCCCCAATCCAAAGAACTTTTTATTCTAAGACTTCATGGTTTATTTATTCTACTGAGTAACTCTACCCAGTGAATACAAAGAACAGATGAATACAAAAAGACTGCATTTACATAGTCTAATGATTCCCATATATGGGTAATAGATGTACATGCCAAGAAGTTTGGCAATGTCTTTTTGGAAATTGTCTTTAATGAGATGGTGACAAGTAAACTGCACACACAGTCAGTTTCATGATAATCCAGACATTTATATGCTCATCTCCAGGAAATCAAGCCATTTATTCTCTATTACCAATATACTATAAACCGACATACAATAATGGGCAAGCTGCCACAAGTTGAATTTGCTAAAAATAGTCTTATGGTATAAATAGAAACCAGAGTAGCAAGCCTTACTGATGCAATGTGAGAGCTGAAGGGTATGACACAAGTCTTAAATCGCTTGCCTCATAAATCTTCCTCTAGGGATTTGACAAACTATGGTAAACCAGAAACCAAAAAGAATCAATTTGGCCTGCCACTAGAACTATAGGTTCTTCTCGACCTTGATGTTTACTTGAGACTTCAACTTATGGACACTATCTCTGACTAAACTTAAAAACTTATGCTGGCTTTCCTTACCACCCAGATAAGCTTCTTTACTGCATAAACAATCAAACACAAAATGAAACTAAATTTGAAATTCTCATTGGGCTTCCCACTTCCTTGCCAAGGTCTAAAGAGTGGCTAATGTGTGTAGTGGAAGGGAAAAAATTACACATGTTGACTCTTAACTTGCCCTAACAAATTAAGTTTCTACCTGATTCCTCTAGTTTTGCTCCTTAAGTCATGAATAATTCAGTATCTCAAGAATCCTTTGTCCAGAGTGTTATATTGCTCATTAAGTAAGTGTTCCAGTCAAGCTGACCCTAATTCTCTAGCCAGAGTTCATAAAAAATCTAGATACCCCAAAGGTATTAGCTCAACTATGTTAACAGCAGCATTATTTGTAATAGCAAGAACCTGGAAACAACCTAGGTGTCCCTCAACTGAAGAATGGATTAACAAACTGTGGTACATGTACACAATGGAGTGCTACTTAGCAGTAAGAAAAAATGATATCCTAAAATTTTCAGGCAAATGGATGGATTTGGAGAATATCCTCCTGAGCGAAGTATCACAAACCCAGAAATATAAGCAGGGGATGTACTCACTCATTAGTGGTCTCTAAACAAACTAACAAGAAAAAAGCCAAACATGCCCAAGTTTCAAACCACAACCACTGAACAGCTTGGGATCAGAAACACCCTGAACTGACCCTTCGGATCCCACTACACCTATAGGAACACCTGACTCACTCTTGAGGGAGGGGGGACAAACTGGATTTGCCAGGAGGGGAGACTGAACTAAGCTTTATTGGACCAGTGGGACCATGGGACTGTCCAGGGAGGGGATGGGGAGTTGTGGAGAAAGAAAGGGTGACCTGATGCGGCGGGAGGGAGAAGGGACCTTGAATGGGGATATACAGGGATAGGAAAAAAAAATCCACAGGGAAAGCTGAACACAAAGTAATTTTATGTGTAGCAAATTATTTGCATTATCACCCTTGATAAGTCATGCTTATGATTTTTATTTTCTTTATCGTTGTTGTTAACTTATCAGCATTTTAAATTCAATTTACTGTTTTTCTTGATAAATACAAAATTAAAAAAAAAATCTAGATACCATCAGGGCCTCAGTGCTATGTTATCACTGCAGCATCTCACCCCACTAGACTCTCTCTTTTCAGGGTGAGGGCAGCTGTTTCAATGTGTTTGTATTGCTTAATACTTAAAGTTGCTGAGAGATCATTTTAAACTAATTCTATAATTTTATTTTTCTTCTTCATTTTTATGTAGAGCTTAATGGCTCAATCTGATACTTGATGGTATCAATCTGTACCATTCAGTGACATCAAGAATTGAATCTTTTTGGTACAAGTCACTCTCTTTCCATATAAGATATGGAGGTAGAGAGAAATTTCCAAATGGTCTCCCAATGTGTTTCTATAACAAATATGTAAATAATATTGATCTTTGGAAGAGATGCTTTGGTTGGATTTCAGTAAGAAATTCTTTTCCTCCAAATTACATTATGAACCAATACTAAGTCAATTTATTTTGTTCAGACAAGAGTATTGGCATATTGACACTGAGTCAGACCAAATAAAATATATCTCCTTCCACATGGGACCAAGGGCTTCCACAATTCAAGACCACATGGCCTTCCACAATTCAAGGCTCTTAGAATTGTGAAGCCATCACCTTACACACTGAAAATGTGTCCTCTGGGAACAGTGCTATAGAGAAAATGTTTGCAAAATAAGAAATGGAAAACAACTAGAGTCCACGATTACAAGTGTTTTCCAGACACAGTTCCATGTATTCTCTGCCACAGAACCACATTGTCTCTATCACTAAAGCAGTGATCATTGCATAATGACTTCCTTTCTTCATCTCCCAAGTTGGAAAATAATACTTAAACTACACTAAGTATAGTTAATGAAGTAAAACACATGAAAATGTTTTGAAAAGACTCAAGTAGTATCTGTATCCACGGAAGAGTAATGTTCATATTTGTGGTCATCCTATTGTGGTAGATTTTTTTCACAGGATTTCCAAACTTAGGGGTTTTAGTACACCTGCTCTGTTAGAAGTTCCTCAGCAAGCTGTCAGACTATGGATTATTTTATTTAGTTGATAACCCTAAGAGGAGAAAAGCATAGCATAGCTGTACTGGTGCAGAGCAGCAACTAATAGATCTACACACCAATCCTATGCCTAAGGCTTAGGGAACACTGTAGAAATAGAGTTGAAAGATTGTCAGAACCAGAGGAACAGTCTGTCTGCTTCAAGATAGTGTCTTCTATAAATGACATAAAATCCTAAGAATATGGTCATCTAAATGAGACCAACACACAGTGACACCAGTTGACATTAAGAGGATGGGGAAAATTTCACAAGGCCCCAACCTCTAAATGAAGAGCAAGATAATGGCTTCTTAGAAATAAAGAATTGGTCTTCTCCAGGGACACATTCCATAATAAGCTATCCAGTCCCAAGCTATCAGCCCTAGACACACACACACACACACACACACACACACACACACACACACACACACACAAATTGCTAAATGAATTCAGCAGGTTAAAATTACATATACATATATATGTATGTATCTACATTAATCAAAGAAGAAACATTAATAAATTTGAGAAGAGGTGGGGGGAGAGAGGAGGAGGAAAGAGGAGGGAAGAGGAAATGATGTAAACACAGAACTCATATATAAAATTTTCAAAAGATAAATGTTTGAAAATAAATCTACTTAATTTTAATGATGCAGAAGTTCTGGAACACAAACAGATATAAGATACTTTTCTGCATAACATTTCTTGATATCCCAGAAACAGAGTCCTAAATAACATTATTATTATCCAGAAGGAATAGGAAATTTCTCATCTAATGAAGCACTTATTATATAGGTCTATCTCATCTTCAGTCCCTAAACTCTTGCTCATCAATAACAGTATAAAATGAGAAATTTTAAATTTATGAGTAAACCCACTCACAATGGTTTCATCTTTTAAATTTTTGATCCCTCATTTCAAATTCCAAGCTCCCATAAAATACCCATATTTATAAAGTAAAAAGAATGTCTCAAATACTCACTATTTACTATTTTTAAACATAGGTCTATATTTTGTTTTCTATGACAAAAAAATTTTAAAAAACTGTATTCAAGAATTCTTTAAATGTGTAGTATGCAGAGGCTCAAAAAGAAATGAAATACCAAATATATATTAGAATGGTTGATGTTGTGCTAATGTTTTAACTTACAGTTTCTTGATTTTTAAGGAGTTTGAGGTCTCTGTTACCTCTCAAGTTAGGAATTTTATTATCTTCGAAATAGTATTCAGTTATGCAAATATATCATCAGAAGTGCCCCCCCATAGGAATAGTCCTAGTTGAGTCACAGAGAATGTGGGGAGTGGAAGGGAACCACTCATCCTGAACAATGTTCTTACTGACTAAATGCTATCTCACTACACACCTGAACTTCTATAACAAGTCCAGCACAATCAAATAAAAATGAAATTCTGAAAGGATGTATAAATAAAAGGTCAATTAAATTGAAAACTCAATAAACTAAGAACTAATAATGTAAACGGTAAATGAATTGGTAAAAAAGATTAAACCAAGAGAAAGTGATACCAATTCCTTTTGTAAAATCTAAGGATCAAAAGTAGGGTTTCATAGTATCTACCTTTTTTTTAATACAACACACACACACATTTTTTTAAGGAGAAGCTAGAAGGCTAGAATTAAAATAATTCTCATATTTTAAGTAGGTTCCAAGACAGCACATAGCAAAACAAAACTTAATTTCCTCTTTGACTGGAAGATTTTGACCATTTCATTTTTGGTGAACAGCAGCAGTGGCAACATCCTTGAGTGCATCCCCATTGCACTGCCCAAAAGAATTCTCATGTAAAAAGTTATTAAAGAATCAGAAAAGATTGTAAGTACTTCAGATGACACTTATTACAGGGAAGATAAGATCTAGAAGAAGGTTCAAAATCCTTAATAAAACTCTAGTATTTCGTTATGATGTAACTTAATCCAACATGAAAATGATAATCAGGGCTGAGGATGTAAATCAGGAGTAGAAAACTTGCTTAATATGTGCAGGACCTTGGTTTTAACTTAAATTGTCACAAAAGGGGGAGCAATACAGTTTTCTTAATCAAATTAATTTAAAAAGTACAGCACTCAGAAGAGCAAGAGTTTACAGTGAGACTGCAGTAGTTTCTTAATTCATAAGGCAGATTTATTTAGCTATCAAGTACTTCTGGCAGTGGGGAGACTTTTCAGAGCACAGGCATCCATATGGTGCAGTTATATTTCTCTCAGCTAAAGGAGAAATACCATGTGATTCCAAAAAAAAAAAAAAAAAGTGAAAAGGCTAATGGCTACATCTGGAAAACTTCTGCCAAGCTGTGAAATTCCGAATGACAATTTTCCTGGTTACATGACAATGGTATAACCTCACCTTTTAAAAATCTGAACCTAGAATACATATAAGGTTTATCACTTGAATTTATGCCCTTGTAGCAAACCTTGGGATTGTGGATTATAAACCCTATTCCAATGCCTAAAATCAAGTCTGAGTACCATTGAATGTTGTTTGACATCATGGCCATGCTATTTGTAGGGCATCCACAGACCAGATGTACAGACTATTCATGTACATGATGAAAGAAACCTTCGAGGTTGTCTGGTTGAACATCTTTGTCTTATACTAATGGAAACTAACTTTAAACATGGTAAAAAAAAAAAAAAATCTGTCACCTCATTCTCATGGTGGTTAGTACCAAGGCAGGACCTATACCTCAGATTTTCTGTCTTGTTACCAGGTGCTGTTTACAAAGCCAGTGAGAGTCTGAAGAGGTCATCTGTGGGATCTCCAATGTCAGTCAGCTCTACTCTCTGAGCCAACAAGAAAATAGTGACTCATAAAACCCAACACCCTTTAGGAATAAATAAGAAGTGTGCTTTTCCCCTGTGCCGTAAGTATATTTTCAATCTTTGTAAATAAAAGCCTATCTTAAATACTTAGGAAACCTGGGAATTTCAGGGCCTTACTAACCAGATTCACATTTGTTGATGCTTCTCACAGACTTATGACTGATAGATCACATGATAGAAAGCAAATTTCTGCACACTGTACTTAAAATTGTCAGATTTGCTTCACTTGCCTGTGATTCTAGCTTATACCAAAAAAAACAATTTCATCTGCATTTGTAAGCACTTAGGCATGGTAGGAGGAGTTATCAGAGTTTGCAATTCACTAAGGAAAATAGATACACATAACTGAAAGGCAGCTGTGTGACAACACAGATGTGAATATGTAGCTTTTATGGCTAGATTCTGTTGATTTCCAACCAGAAACCCTTGAAAACTAAAGAATCTCATACACGTTGGATGATAACTTAAAGCTACAACACATGAAGAAGTTGGGTTCCTCTGACACAGGGACCAGACACCACACTTACATTAACCTTACATAATCATGATGTCCTGGTTATGCACTGGAGAAGTCTTACCTTCCTGTCTCCTTCTGGCAATTATATAGGGCACTATAAGTAAGTAGAAGTATAAGTAAACAATGTAAGAAAATACAGCTACTTGGTTTTCTCTCTCAGGATGCATAGGTTCTTCTGTAAAATAACAATAAATAACCTATATTCAAAGAAGAATAAAATCCTGGTAACTGTTCAAAAGTCTTCAGTGACTCTTTATGGTCTACAGAGCAGTTCAAACAAATGATGTAATGCTTAAGGCCTTCCACCCACTGATCTCATCACCCCCTTTATACTGTTTAGCTTCATCGTTCTACTACAGAGCCCTGCTCTAAAATCCTGAGAGCTAGGTCTTCATGTTCTGAATAATCTTATGCCTTTTCCAGATTGTAAGACCCCTTTCTTGTCTGGAAAGCACTACTGTTCCAACCCTGTCTATCCAAATGCTACTTGCTAAGGGTTACCTCAAATGCTGTCTTGTGTCTGAAGTCTGCACAACTGCCATGATTGCATGTCTTTTCCCCTCTGTGAAAACAAATCTACACTCCATTTTCCTTTTCTTTAAATGCCTCACATTGCCAGGTGTCCATTCTTAAGATATATACATATATATTTAAGATATATATAATGTACATTTGATTAATCATAAATTAACCTCACACACAACACATCAGAAGAGGTTTATATTCACTAAGGACTTGGAAATAAGGTAATCATGTGTAACTGTCAATATATCCACATGACGGCAACTTCTAGGCATTTAGCATGTTGATATTAAATCCTTTTCTTTTACCAAGGAGCCCATTTTAAGCCCCAGTCCCCTTGGAAAGATTCTAAGAAAGGCACTCTAGAATCCATTCCTGGATTCACAACTTGTTGTCCAGATTTGCAACTGAATCAGATTTGGGCAAGTGTGAACTGGAGAAATGAACTAATTGTTGGCACCACCCAAGCAAAATGAAAGGAGCACCTTTGCTATGTTGGCTGTATACTCAGGTTCAAAATAATGGGGTAGAGAATGAAAAAAAGAAAAGAAAAAGGAAACTCCAGCCTGCAGCTGGAGGTTGCCTTCTCTTCACATGTGCTTTTTCTGTTGACCCCCTCACCCCCAATTTTTCACAACTATGTGATGAAACTGGAATGTGTGAGGGGCATTAAAGGATTATTTTCTATAATCCTGTGAGAATATTTGCTAACACATTTTTTAACCCCCAGACCCTCCTCTAGTCCCTCTTTTCTTTCTCAGAATACATTTTCTTACTAAATTAAAGATCCTTGAGAAGTGACACCATGCCTGTAAAATCATATTTGATTTCATGGTTCAACCCCAGAACAGATAACGTAATCTTAGTACCAGCTCTGGTAACAAAGGTTTTTCATTTCATAGACTTCACTGAATGGATTTGAACACATCCTTAAAAGATACAGTATTAATGGAGTAAA
The DNA here is from genome assembly GCA_004025045.1 of Sigmodon hispidus. Classification (NCBI taxonomy): domain Eukaryota; kingdom Metazoa; phylum Chordata; class Mammalia; order Rodentia; family Cricetidae; genus Sigmodon; species Sigmodon hispidus. Next base: position 22,481 of record PVIH01001903.1, read on the forward strand.
GCTAAACCATGAAATGAAAAGAGGTAACAACTAGACACCAAATGGAAAAAAAAGAGTTCATATGAAAATTTTAGCTTTTCTCATCCTTCATTCATTAAATGGACAACCACTGCTCATTGTCAGCATATCCATGCTCATTAAAGTACTTTGTTCAGTTAATCCAGGTGACATTTATTGAGCATTTATGCTTTGCCAGCTAGTAAACCAGTGGTATAGCTTGTTGCAGCAAAAGAGTATCCAAATTAAAGATGAGTAGAAGGTCCAAGAATTAAAATTGTGTGGGTGTGTGTGCGTGCAAGTTAGCAATGTGACAAACTTGATGAATTTAAATATATTATAAATATATTATTTGATGTCAAATTTTTATCTTGTGAGAATTAAAATTGTTTTCGTTTCATGTACCCTCAATCGTCCTCTTTCTCTGAATCACACCGCATTCTACTTATTCACTTCCAAGTATATCCAGTTGAGCTGAACTTGGAATTCTTACAAAGGAATCATAAGTTGAGGCTTTGAGCTCCCAGGCAGACAGATGGGAATATGTCTGTAAAAACCTAAGTCTAGTGTAAACTTAGTGCATGTGGTTGCAGGTATTATTATTATCCCAATGGCACGCACCGGTATTTTCATAATAGATTCTTTTAAAATTCTTGCTTACACGGTGGACCTTTATTAGGCCAGTGGCTCTTAATGGAGAGATTTTTGCCCCTCGGAATCATATGGTTAAGTCCAAGGCCATTTTTTCTCTTGGTTTGTTTTCACACCTGGGAAGGAGACAGCAGGGCAAGTGGTCCAGTGGTATCCTGCGAGAAAAGGCTATACAATTCTCTGGATAAGTCCTCAGAACCACGAACAAGCTCCCAGTGCACTGAGGAGTGCAGGAGTTTGTAAACTCCCTAGCCTTGGCTCAGGCTGTGGCTAGCTTTAGCTCACTCGGAAACAAGACCCAAAACAGCAGCACAGCATGGAATAGATTCTTCTTCTTGACGTCCCAGTGAACACTGGAGGGGAGTGTGTGTGCAGGTTCTCCCAGGCTCCCCATGGCACCGCTCTTCTCTCTGCTGCTTCACATCCCCACCTCTAAGTCTCAAGTTCTCTTTTAAAATGCTTTGATTCCTTCGGTGGCAAAAAAAAGAAAGAAAAAAAAAATCGAGCTTGGGCTGGGAAGTGAGTCACCGCTCAGCAGCGAAAGGACCTTGTTTTTCTTTCTCTGAATACATTTCTTAATAACTTCAGCATGACCCTTCACACTTGTGCTAAATCCTCTCAATGCCTACGACAAGTGGAGAAAGAGCTGTGACACGGGGATATTTTTCAATGGCTAGCTAGGAGAGTTTTTTTAAATAATGAAAATAACCAGAGGACAGCGAGTCCTGGCACCCCATGTTACATAAGCAGATGTTGAAGGGACGAGCTGGTGCGGAGCTGTCTCCGCAGATGAACCTCACAGCTGCGCCAGTCTCCTCGGGAGCGGCCTGGATGCTGCATGCTTAGAAGAACTTTCTGTCGAAGGAGCCTGGCAGGAGTGAAGCGGGGTGGGCCGGGCTGCAGCCGCCAGCTCCCAGAAGCTGGGCGCCTGGGGCTCCCGGGGCCGATCCCCTCCCACCTCTGTCTGGGCGCATCCCGCACGCCGCCGAGTCCTCCCCCTCATCTCATACCCCCCCTTATCTTCCTCGCCTCTGCCTTGCTTTGGAACCCTTCAATTCTCTTGGGTCTTTCCTTGGCTTTTTGATCACAGGGAAAACACCTTAATTGGTGACAGTCGCCCACGGTTCCTTCTCTCCGCCAGAAATATCACGCAAAACCGGAAAACAATCCAGTACTCATCCCATCTTCTAGAATCAGATCCTCATCGCTCTCTTTCTTTATGGCTACTTTGGCTCCCAGTCCCTAAACCCCATTCATTTCCTCCCCAACCTTTTCCCTTCTGTGGTCTCAGCCTTTCTCTACTTCTCTCCCACCTCTGTTTCCACTCTTGTCTCCGCCCTCCCACGTCCCCGGCTCTCCCCCACCACCACCACCCTCGCGCAAGCTCCGGCACTACCCTCTGTGCCCCTCCCCAGACAAGTGTCCAGCTCCTCCGGGGCAGCGGGCCCGCCGCCCACCGCCCGGCTCAATCCCTGCCCACCTACTGTGAGGAGCAGCTCCGCCCACCTGTCCATAAAAGCCAAGTGCAAGTTACCCGCAGAGCGCAGAGGATCAGAGAGCCCTTCCTCAATCCTCTCCGCGGGAGCGCGAGTCCCTGTCTACCAGATCTTACGTGCTCAAGGTAAGATAACTCTTCTGGGAGCAGCTGACCTATAGGAGGTTGCTGCCCAGAGTGAGTCGCTTCTGGTCAACACGCTTACTTAGAGCTGATTCATAAGGATGCTGAGATGAACAATTTCTAAACTAGCAACCAGTCTGGAAACAAACTTCTGTTTGAACAGTAAAATGAAAATAACTTTTTGGCAGAAGTAACAGTATTTCTATTACAAAAATCTCTTTTCTCTTTTTAAGTCACCCCTACCTCTCCCCTGCCTCCAGGGTCTGTGTGACTGTTGCTGAGGTTAAATGTATCTATTTGTGGTGTTACGCTTGTGTTTCTAATTGGAAGTATTTCACGTATCAGTAGAGGCAGGGAAAACTGTCCCATTGTCAAAAATGCACTTTAAAGGAACGCAATTAGTTCTCTAAAAATAGCACAGCCAAAAGGTCTGCTGACGATTTTGTGATGCTTTCCAAACCCCCAAGACAGCTTCTGTGGGTCCTTTAAGAAGTATCTTTTCAGGTTTAACTGCTCGGAAAAAATGATGTGAACCGGTGCCCTTTGCCTGGGGACAGCAATCAGGTGGCTGGTAGATAGGAAAGAACAAACCCAATTTACAAGCTGGGGCAAGATGAGCCAGTGCAGTGCTACCTTTCCACTACATCCCAAATTGAGACATGTGTTGAGAGTGAAAAAGTACATAAGAGAACTCTGTAGTGACTGTACATACACACCTAAAATGTAAAGTGTTTCAATATGTTTCTCAGAGAAGCGTGCAAGCCAGATTACACAATTCTTCCATATATAACAGACTGATGTATGGAGGGACCAGCCAGAAAGACTTCAGATGAAGGTTTTCATCCTAACCATCCCCTCTGCCCTCCTCTAGCAAATGAAAATCTGCCTGATTAGTGAGTGACTCTCCCACAGCTCTCCAGTAGGGAAAAGACCTTGAAAGGGTGGGTGGGTTGGTGGTGGAGGTGATGGGTGGGTGGGTTGGGAATTGATCTGTTCTTCCAGAGTGCTGTGCACCTATGAGAGGAAAAAACAACCTAGACTGCCACTTAGGTAAGAAATAGACTCTTGGGCCATGAAGTTCACCACCATGCTCTGTGGGGTTTGTGGGACAGAACACTATCATGGGCGAAAAGCCCTCTCCCAGTGTTACATTTGGGGGCCTGCAGAAGGCTGGACTTGGGGAGGCAAGCCTGGGCTGCCAGTCAGAAACCCAACCCACTATTTTAGCACTTGTGGTTCTTAAAGGGAAAGAGAACTACTTACATTTTCATGTCTGTTAATTGTATGTTGTTTCACATGGAAATGAAAATTTCACTACAGGTATTTAAAAAAATCCCCTATTAAAGAAACTGAAATAAATTAGACATATGACTTGAGTCTTTCTAAACATTCTCCTTATCTTTCAGGCATCAAAAGAAATAACGAAAAGTATTAAAAACTGTTTAGGATGAAAGGGATTCAATACAATTATTCAAGTGAAAGAGTTACATGTGGAAGGTTCTGACACGTTAGAGGTTTTTTCTGGTGGAAAAGTATTGCAAAGAGTGTGGTTTCCTTTAGAAAATGATATAAGATTACAATCGGCCAAGATAATGTATGACCTGTGCATATTAAAATACCTTTATCTCCAGCCACTGTGCAGTCTGCTTGCTTTATATCTTACAGGAGTAATCAGCCATGATGAGACAAAGTTATAAGACAAGACCAAACCAAGTATTTGGTGCATTCGAGTTAATTTTCTTGTTAAGGTGGTTCTTGAGTCCTGTCCACCACAATCAGCATGAAAAGATACTGTTCTTCCCCACAATCTCCTTCATCAAAGCTGTTTGCTCTAAGGGGCAAAGCTTGTAGTACAGAAGTCTGTTAAAGCCACCTTTGAGGGTTTTAATTGTTCTCTGAAGGGTTGCTACCGCTCTCCATGACAGTCTGGGCAGACTAGTTATGAACTGTTTAATAGTAATCGCCTACCCTGTGTGCCATGAGGTTCAACCCCCTAAACTAAGTAGTTGAGATCATCTTAGACTGTTCACAACCTAATATTACCAGGAGGCATCAACAGTCAAAGGGATAGTATCCATGAGGTATGTACCAAAAGTAATGACACTTTCCTCCTTATGGATTTAGAAAAATTAGTCGGAGATATCCTTTAGTTATTATAATATCACCCCTTCTGCACAAAATGTCAAAGGACAACCCAAGGCTCCTCTTTCTGCATGGGTCCATACCCAGCCCACACCATTGCAGCAGGCTACAGATAACTCCCTAAAAGTAAACAAGAGTGGGCATCTCCTTGACCAGAGGCACCAAAAGGGTGCCCTTCAGATTTGAGGGCCTGCCACACTTGAAGAAATACACCTTTTAGATTTCTATTTCTATTTATGAATAAACGAAATACCTGCATGATCAGAAAGCATGTTACTTTATTTTTATTTCAAAAGAAAAGAATAAAGAACAAGAAAATAAAATCAAGCAGAATTGAGAGGGAAGCTGAGAGAATCATAGACTTCCACTAAGAGAATAGAATGATCTAGACTTGCTATCAGAATGACTTCTCATGTATTCAGGTATAAGGTTGAAGAAGAGCAAAGGTGGCTGCCTTTGAGCTTCTGCTTGACTTTTCTTCACTAGTCAATACCAGCACTACCTCTAATAACTTCAGCCATCCCTACTATGTTTCTGGTAAGTCTTCCTTCTCTTCCAGAAGATAGCAGCGTGGCTCAAAAACCTGAAATGATTTTAGGGGTGCCCTCTTCAAGCTCACTGGAATTTTGCCACTTCTAGTTCTTAATATTGTACATATCAAACACCATATTTTTATCTTCTCTGGGGAACATCTACAAAATGAACCTTTACTTTCCTAAAGGGGATCATGTTGTGTAAGTATTTTCAAGCTAGGGGTATCAATTACTCCCCTTCCTTGGTAGGACAAGACTTAAAGAATGACTCAGACTTCTGGTCACGGCTGCTCCAGGTAACCCTGGAGGAACTTATCTCACTAGTGCTTCAACATCAGTACATGTATATAATTTAAAGAAAGTACAGACCAATCTTGAGTTTTGAGAGCAGCCTTGCAAAATGAACTGTTCTAACTGTTTAATAAAATAGAAGGCCGGAAGAGTTAAGGGAACAGTGAATGCTTTTGGAATTTAGAGAATCTTCCTCTTAGCATTTTGCTAAAGGATCTTTCACTACTTAAGGTATCTGGGGGCCAGTGTCAGGGTACTGCTCACAAGTTGTTAACAAATACTAAGGACATAAACAACAACAACAACAAAAAAAAACTTTTTAAAAAATGTTCTAATTAACTGCAGCAGTTTACACCCCACAGTCCTAAAGCAGAGCTTTGCTGGTCCCCTTTCTCCTTTTGAAGAGATGCAGGAGAGTAAGCCACATTTCAGTACCAAGAGAGAAGCTTCTGGTCAGAGCCTACAACATGACTTTTGTAACTGTGCTAAGGGAGGAGGCTTTGTATAGGAGCTGAAAGGAGTCTCTGAAGAATGGAGTATCTCCAATTTGTAAGCCTTGTGTACCTCATTCTAGGTAGTCATTGACACTGCATTAGGTCAAAATAAAGTAAGTAAAACAAAAACATTCCACCCAAACTAATCACGGTGCCATCACCTAAAACAATAATAACTACTGATGTCTCAGTTGGCAGGACCGCTGAGGAAGCTGATGATGGAGCTTATATAAAGTGTTGGGAGATACCTGATGATGACTTTTAAGGTCCTCTGCTTACTCAGGGCTCTGTTCTTCCTAGAAAACAAAAACTGTCATCACTTCTTTCTGCAGCTTCGTGGGGGCAGTCTGCGGCTGCAGTCACTGTCCCTGGGGGCTACTGGCATGGTTTCTTCAGTGGAAGCGATGAATGTCCTCCATCTTTATAGATTGAGATCTTGGAGTAGTGCTCATTCTTGTGGTTTTTTTTCTTTGTTACTGCAAGTCTCCTCACACTTCTCCTAAACAGACTATAAATGTTGACTCCATCAAATCAGAAAGTTCTATGGTTTTCTAAACTTTAATTCATATGCATGGATTAAAAAATCAAGAAGTTCTCCTAACTTCCAGTAAAATATCTGAGGTGAGTTTTTTTAGGGGAACTTTTATTTGTCCATTAAGTTTAAACTTCTGGAAGGGAGGAAGTAAAGGACCCAGACAATGCAAAGTGTAAATCCTGGAAAGGACTTAGGCGGCTAATTTTAACTAAAAGTTCATTTGAGAGATGGAAAAGGTCAGAAAGGTTGATGTCATTCATATGCTCACCCAGATGAGGAACGCACAGCTGGAAGGCAAGCGGCCAAACTCCATAGCCAGTTCCACATCTTGAATAACTGATGCTTCTGCCCACCTAGTAGGGCTCTCAGTGTCCTGACTGGGAGCAGCCCATAAGAACTGAACATGGAACTCGCAGATGGGGGCAAGTTTGGGATCCAGCTATAGCTTTACTGAAGAATGCGTCCAAGAGATATGAAATAAACCCTGTGAAGACCTTTGAGATTACTGCTCATTAGCATTACAGGAGGCTTCATTGCTGTACTCTATGGCAGAATCTGAAATACAGTAGCTGGCTGATAACCTTGTGTTGTTTATGGGGAGTAAATGCAGAGAGAGAAAAAAAAGTTAAGCAGAAAATATTCATTATTATCAATTCCTATGAAAGACCTGTAAGTTTTAGGAACATAATGGTACTCAAACCTCAAATGCATCAAGCTTAGGGTTTCTTTTACATTAGAAAATGTAGATAAGTTCATTTACCTTATGGATGGCTGGGAAATAACCTTGTCTACAGGACTGGTGAATTTTTCCTACCTTTACCTAAGCTCTAGAATTATAATTCTATAGCATGTTTAAGATCTAGTTTTAACATTTATGTAGAAAAAGAATATTAAGTAATTATTTGCACTATATTTTTTGTATTGTTTCCCCACAAAAAAAAATGTATTGTCAGCTGATTCTGTACTTCCCCAGTGTTTTTAAGGATAGGGAAGGCAAATACACACAACGCACAATCAGAGAAACCATGAACACACACTGATGAAAGATGAAAGAGTACAGGCCTGAAGTGTGTGGACACAAAAGGGAAAAATCCAGGAGCCAAAAGCATAGGGAGAGAATGCCAGAGCCCCAAGAGGTCATACTTCTGGTATGGAAGAAGGAAAACTCAAGAGAAATTTGAAGAGCTGGAATACAGACTTCTGTGCCTACCTGTCCAGTCTCTTAAGGAGATGAACTCTATACTAGTATTCTTTGTGTATAGCACCATTTGAGGACTGGTCACACTGGTGAGAAGACTTACACACCTTATTGGGCATTTAAACTCTTACTTACCTTTGGCTTCAACGTAGAAAAAAGCATGATTTGATCTCAATTTAGACTTAACTCTGATGCAGAGTAGTAACTTAATTGGTGTCAAGACATCAAGATTTTCTCTGCTGAGATAATGAGTTAACACATAAAGTTACCCCACCAAATGATACTATGGAGATAGAAAAGAACATTCTTATGTCACTTCCTAGAAACAATTCACACTGAATCAGTGAACAGATGTTACTCCAGATCCCTCTTCAGTTAGCTCTGACGGTGCTTGGCAACTGTTTGCCTGTCTTTGAAAGAGCAATTATTTTCTGAAGCTGATGTATGCTAAAAATCTACACAGTCAAAGTTTAAACACTGTACAAACATTCTTTTAAGTCTTTTTGAAGACTGCCTTTCTCGCGTACTCATTCCACTGATGTGTTTATGTCACAGGTTATTTAGGCATTGGGTCATAGAGTGCCGAGACTACAATTAATCATTTAATGTGCTCTAAATGAATAGGCCTGGGTGTGGGTGTCAGCTTTTGGCTTCTCCGGGCAATAACAAGTATCCAATTTGTTGAGGAGCTTCTCCAGCCCCTTCTGTCAACTAGATAAAACAGCTGTTTTTCTGGAAATGTGTGTCAGTGAATAATTGAGCTAACTGTTACTGGTTTTCTGGAACTTTCTCCTCCCTGACCACAGAGGGGTTAAGTCTCAGCTGCCTTCAGTTCTCTGAAATGACCTCAAATCTTAAGAGTTAGGCAAAGACCATGTGGCGGGGATAGCTGGAACATATTTGCAAGCCAATATCCCTTTAATTTTCCATGCCTCCCATTAGCTTGTACCCTCTAATAATAAATCTGAATTTGCTTCATAAATTCAAAGTGATAGCTGCATGTTACTATATTTTTATATAGATATCAATTTTGTGTTTGCTCAATCTTCAAAATCTAGAATCACATTGTTAATGATATCAACAGCAGGCTTTGTATTTTGTTTGTTGGTTTGTTTTTGCCAAGAAGTAAGGAAGAGAGACATTAGGTGGAGTTAAGAATTTGTACCTTAGGTAGCCAAAATTGTTGAGGTTGGAAGAATGGGAGAAGAAAGAGGGTCTCCAGCAAAATTGACTATTAGATCCTCAACTTCTACTTTTAAAATGACATGCTTAGTCTCCCAATTCCTTTATTATAACTCTTCACTACCCAATGAGTAGGTGGAGGAATTGCTTTCCAGTAGGGGGAGCCAGGATGCTGACGTCTAGAAAAGATGTCTGTGGCTTGAGGAGACCTTTAGAGTTAAGATTTTTCTGATAAAAATCAGTTATGAATCCCTTGTAACCGGTGGCTAGAGAGTCTTTTGCATTGTTAGTTTTCTTTTCTTTTCTTTTCTTTTTAACCTAATTTAAGCCTCTAAGAATAAATCATTCACTTCTCAGCAATGCCAGAAATGTCCAGGCTTGCAGAAGTTTATTTGAAAGAAAACCAACACAGTCTTAGAAAATGTTCTTTCCAAGGCCACCACCAGCCAAGACTAAATCTAAATGCTCAATTCAGTAATAAACAAAGACCAGCAGCTGGTGATCAATGAGAGACAAGTAGAGAGGGTGGAAGAGATGCCATGACTAGACACACCCCTGCAGCAAAGGAGTTGGAAAAGAAAAGACAAAAATAGGCCAGCCCAGAGACTCTAATCAAGATACCCCAGAACCACTCCCCTGCATCTGGATCTCCCCAGAGAGCAGCCAAGGTCTTGCCTAGACTGAAGTGAATGCCTTGTTGAACATTTCCATTGCACAGCTGTGGGGAGATGACTTGTTAAGACTTGAGATACTTGCACAATTCAGAACTCTTTGGGGAATAGAGATCAATTAGGACAGGGCAAGGGGTGGGGGGATCCTTGGCACGCCAAAGAAAGGCTGCTTGCTTTGTAAAAATTACGACATTTTCAGAACAGAATAATCCTCTAGCTAAGTCTATGTGTGATGTCACTACAGAGGAAGCTATGAAACTGGTATGTCTGTGACTTGAGAATTTACCTTTCCAGACGATCTTCAGAATTTTAATGTCTGAATGACCATGACTCTCTGGAGCCAAGTGCAAACCATGAACAGTCTATGTGCTCTGGTTTATTCAAGTTCAAAAGAAAAATACTTCTCAAATAATCCCACTGTTATTTAGAGGTACATAGGGTCTTCCAGTGTATTGTAAGGAGTGATACTACCAGATAATGGACTACAAGAGCTATTTATCTAGAATGTGAAATGAATGGCACACAGAGCACTTGGGAATGGCCTGTGCCATTTATATGAAGCCAGTCAACAAGTGATAGATTTCAAATAGGTGTGTCCTCTTCTAAGATAGAGCAAGAGTATTCTTATTTCTTAGAATACAAATGAAAATGCCACCTGTATCGAGATATCAGACAAGGGCAAGGGTAAGTGGAAAAAGGAAAATGATAACTAATTGTTTCCAAAAGCCTGTATACTTACCAAGTGATGTTTAATCACCTGCCAAAGGAGACTCTCACTTGAATTTAATTTTAAAAATTATATTTTAACTAGAGAAAGATAAGTGGGCTTAATAATTGTGGAGACAAGAGAGACAGCTCAGAGAGGACAAATCTCTGGCACCAACCTGGAGTACCTGAGTTTAGGCCCCGAGAACCACATGGTGGAAGGAGAAAATGAATTTCCACAAGCTGTCCTCTGATCTCTACATGCACAGAGATAATAAAATATAAATAAAAAATTAATATCAATATTTCTTCACACTTTCTAAATAATTGCTACAAAGGATATAAATAGGCACTTAACTGATATTTGATCAAGTCTTTTCTACTTCAGAACATCTCTTGGATTTTAGTATTCTGTAGAAGAGTTTGGCCATAGTTAGGCAATCACTTCGTACTTCTTTATTTTAAAAACTGCTGCAATATGGTATTTGCAGCATTGCTTGTTATTGTATAATTTATACTAAGCAGATATTGCCTTAACAATTATGAGTATGGAACCATACCATGATGGTAAATTTCTAGGGCAACAAAAGGATAAGATGCGTATGCCTTGTCCTGGTCATCAGTTCTGTCTAACAGAGTAATCACAACAGCAGAAATGCTACAGTCATTCATGCTCTCACCCCTTTGTGCACTCCCCCACTCCCTTCCTTCATCCTTCTTTCCCTCTCTCCTTCTTTTCTAGTTCCCACCTTCTCTAGTTCCCACCTTGCTTTTATTCCTACCAAAACTAAAGTCCTATGTATATGGACATTGTCTCTTCCTTTCCCCTTCATTTTTGTTTCTCAATATTTTGTTATAGATACATGGTCAATGGTGAGTGATAAAGTTCATGCCAAGATACTTTATGTAATTCTGTAAAACAGTTCATCAGTTTCTGAGCTGATAATCTGTCTTGTCTTTCTCATCACTAATCATCTGAGATCATTAATCAGATTTACACTCATAATATGTCTTCATACTATCAATAGGGAAATAATTTCATTAAATCAAACATATATGTTGATGTCTAAGTACAAATTACTATATCTAGGACTATGGATTTTTATGTAAGACACTCAAATTTACCATCTCATAAACTTCTCTACTTCTTTTATAGCTTTAGAAATTCTCTTGCCCCTCCCAAAGTTAGCATATAAAGACCAGTATCCCCAAACATGGCAATTAAGCACTCTTTCATCAAGCAAATAAGTAACTCATAGTCATCCAAGAGAAAAGAAAGAATAAATCCATCATTCACAGTTATAAGAATAGATGATGCTTCATGGTTAGGCCTGGTGGTGCTAGCCTTTAATCCCAGCACTCAGAAGGCAGAAAGTAGTGGATCTCTGAGCTCAACGCCAGCCTAGTCTACAAAGTGAGTTCTAGGTAGCCAAGACTACATAGAGAAACCTTGCCCAAAAAAGAAAAAAGATAAGGAAGGAAGGATGGAAGAAAGAAAAAGAATAGATGCTCTAAATTATCTAGCAAGGGAAACACTGGTCCTGGTACCTCTCTGTTTCTCATTTCTCAGCTTAACCAAGAAGAAAACAGAACCTCTGCTCCCTTAAGCAAAGCGCTTTGCCCAGTGCCATGCAGCTTGGAAACAGCAGAGTCAGGATAACCTGGTAGGTCCCACTGAAAGCCTGTCTGTGACCTGCTTCTCCTTGTTGCCTCTAAAGATGCCCTGTCCTCAAAGGGAGAGACAATTCCCTGCACCCTGTGACAGCATCTCTGACTCATAAACTGAGAGGATTCCAGTGGCTCTGTTTCTAGACACTGCTAACTGGCTCTGTTTCTTGTATAAAACTGTGATTTTTAATTTATTTTTCTTTTTTGTACTTTTTCTCTGAAAGCATGCTGTAATTCCAGAGCCAAAAAAAAAAAGTAAGAGCTTTGTAATTAGAAAGGAATAAGAGGAAGGGGGAAACCCATTATTTCTCCCTGGGGTAATTTTGGAGTTCTAAGTTTTCTCCACCAATTTCCTCCATGTGATTGACTGCAGGTCATATGTAGCCATCATTCTGGGTAAGGAGACTCTTAACATGTCATTTCTAAGATGATTGAAATTTATAACATTATAGGAGAAACAGACTTCAACAAAAGCACTTTCACATGCTCAATCAACTTGAAGTGTCTCCAGATCATTTTCCCTGGAGTTGCTTTTACTATCATCCATAACCACATGGTCCAAGTCAAGACCATAGAGATGATGCTCCCTGCCGTTTGAGTCATCGAGACAAATATCTATAGTAGCTTCCCTTGCTATTCAGCCTATAGTTAGAGTGATATAGACAACAAGGTACACCAAGCCTGTCTTGTGTGATCCACAAAAGAAACTAAAGGAGACAACATCTTAGGTCTTTCCCTATGGTAATACTTTGCTATACTAATTTTTTTTTGTTTTTCACCCTAACCCTGTGAATGAAGTATTCTTTCATTTCATTGAGTAATTTATACTTCCCTTCCAATATTTAAGTCATATGTCCTTCCTGTGCTGACCAAACATGTCTGCAGCTGATCTGCTCAGATTGCCCTATGCACCTCTCCCATGCTCTTTAGCACCATGTGCACAGCCTAGCATCATAGCTCATTATCACTGGATAATACTGATTCCCATTTATGCATCTACTTCCTCATGTCTAATTCATCTCTGTACCCTCAGTGATAAGTGTAAGGAAATAAAGAACCAGGAAGGGCTCATAAAGTCAGCTGCAAGCTGACTGACAAGGCTCTGAATGTACATTTCTGTATCATTATAGATTGTCCCAAAAAGATGAAATAAGATTGAGTCTTTGAAACTTTGATGTGATCAGGATACTTAAAGGTGCAATGGAAATGGCTTCCCATCCCACTGATTCCTTGACAGTCAAGTCTTTTGAGTTACTTATCCTGTCACTCCACCCCTCAGAAGTTTCTAGCAAGAATTTTAACCAAACCAGATGAAGATGGTCTGAGATCTTTTTTTTTTAATTTTTTTAGCTTTATTTATTTGCCTTGGTGTTTGCCTGGAACTGGAACTACAGACAGTTGTTAGCTGCCATGTGGGTGCTGGGAATCGAACCCGGGTCCTCTGGAAGAGCAGAGGGTGCTCTTAACCGCTGAGCCATCTCTCTAGCCCCCCTGAGATTTTTTTTAATATTTCTTTTTTCTTTACTAAAAAAAAAAGTAAATCTCTTGTTTTTTATCTGTCAACACTGCCTTATGTCTTCATCTTATTAATTTAAGTCTTTCTACATACTTTGGCTTACATTCATCTTTTCTGCCTCTCAGTAACATGTTTCCTCAGCACCGTTTTGCCAGGGGTGTTTGACAAAAGCTCTGTAATGACAGACATCTTCTATATCTACTCTGTCCAATGCAGTAGACATGCCACTCAGATACAACTACTGCGCACTTGAAATGCACCAAACCTAGAGGTATTAAATTATTTTCTTCTGTTCTCTACATTTTTTGTCAGCTTGACACAAGCTAGAGTCATCTGAAAAGAGGAAATTTCAATTCAGAAATCACTTCCATGATATTAACCTACAGGAATGTCTACAGGTCATTTTTTTTTCTTTTTGATTAATGATTGAGGTGGGAGGGCCTAGTCCATTGTGAATGGTGTCACCCTTGGGCAGATGGCTTTGGAGTATATAAAAGTAGTAAACTGAGCAAACCAGGGGAACAAGCCAGTAAACAGTGTTTCTCTAGGGTCTCTGCTTTACTTTCTGCCCTCTAAGATCATGGCCTATTTGGGTTCCTATCTTGGCTTCCCTCAATGAATGGTGATAGGAAATAGGTAAGCCAAATAAACAATATTTTTCCAAGATGCTTTTGGTCAAGGCCTGTAGCACAGCAATAAACAGCTAATTATAAATTATAATTATATATCTCTCTAATTATAAATGTAGTTCACTTGTGACTAGTAACTACTGTGTCAAACAGCACAGATTATTTTACTTTTCATATTTTCTTATGGCATATAGTCTTTCATACAAGTGAACACTGTGGAGATAAAAACTAAATAAGATATGCCTTTTTTTTATTCTTAGTGAATAATTGTGCCTGAAGTAATCTTTATGAAACATTGCTTGATTCCTGGGTGTATCTATAACTCTCATAAAAATCTCCAGTTCTGTAACTTAACAATGTTGTGTCCAGCACAAACAAAATGAGATGTGGAGAGATTTAAACTGAATGAGGATGCTCCAGTGCCCTCACTATCTTCATTTCATTTGCCTTTGTGGGGAAAGAGTAGTTTTAATACCTCCTGGGGTATTCAGCTACTTGAGGCTTCACATGACCTTTTTGCAGCAAATACCTGCAGATACCTGGGTATCTGATAGCTAATAGAGTCTTGCACTTCTTCACTCTCTGAGACCTCATCACTTTCTGAAGGAAAGTAGTTCCTTTTCACAGATTTTCCCAGAGCCAACAGGGCAGAAGAGGTAATGTGTCTTTGGAATTTGGCAATGATGTGGCTCTGGCACTTGCTGGCTCACTGAGGGCCCTTCAGGAAGAGCCATCATGCCAACACAGCAACCATGCAATACAAACTCTCTGTGTTGGGCAAAGCCAAGAGCAAACTGATCAGGCTGTCTGGCTGCAGAATGGATTCTGACTTATTAATGAGCCTTTCAGAAAATGCATCTAAATGAATCTCTAATGGCAACAGTTTATAGAAGTGTTTAATGATATCAGATGCCAGATGTACTATATGTGATTCAGCAAAGACCAGGCAAGGACGAAAGAACCACTGGAGAAGCCAAGCAATCAGCTGTATCTTTTCCATTCAGAGCTCAGTTTATTTGGAATGATTGTGAAAACCTTCAATGAAAACTTTTCTAAAATAATAAAAGAAAAGAATTTATACTGTTATTTTGAACCAGCTGACATCAAGAAATAATTATGGGTGTATACTTTCCCCTTCTCTTGTAAAATATTTACAAATTGTTGCATGTGCAAGCTTTAGAGGCAATGGTAAAGATAGCAATAACATTTAACTTGTAAACTTTTAATATCTAGTTATAAAAGACTCACCATGTGCTTAAGTCACATTTGAATACATATAAATAAAATTCTCATCTGCAAACAGGGGCCAATGGCTAAAGAAAAGAATCTTTGATTTCTTTTCCTCAGAGCAAATATGTTAAATATATTTGGTGTTTCATATTTATGAAATTAATATTTATTGCCACCACATCAGCAAGAGTGTTAGTAAGAAACTTAACCTGGGAACTTTTACATGTGAAGGAAGTCAATAAATAGTAATGACAGTGATAGTTGGTCTTTGTAAAGAAATAATTTATGTCACGTGTTTTTCACCTAGTTCTTTATTGGATTTGGGTGGAGAAGAACTTGCCTATTGCACAATCAAGACAGAAGAGTCTTAGAGAGATAAATTGCTCCCCATCATTAGGAAAGTGTTAGAGCTCAAGTGGGACCCTCACCTCATCTCTGAAGTCTTCTTTCTACTGACCTGAGCTGAGCCTTACAGAGTATTACATCTATGCTTCAAAGCAACAAGAAACACAGAAAACAAGGTACAGTGCAGGGAAGACCAGCTGCAGTGTGGGGAAGACCAGCTGCAGTGTGGGGAAGCAGAATGTTCTGCAGGGGTTCTTTAAGGTTCAATATTAACAATTGCAAGGACTTTTCAGAAAGCATGGATTTCTGGCTGTAGAGCTGCAGATCTCTAATCTTAGCACTAATGGGCCTATGATTGGAAGATCTCCAGTTTAGAAGTTATCTTAGGCTACATAATGAAAATGTGGGGAGAGAAGAGATCTACAGCTAATACATTACTTTGGGAACATCTTTACAATACAAATATTTCCAATGCATGAACATGGGCAGTCTTTTCATTTTTTTTATCCTCTTCAATTTCAGAAAACACTGTGCTATTTTCATTGCCAGAGACTCTCACTTCCTTAGTCAAGTTTGTTTTAAGTATTTGGGGAAGTAGATGCTGTTGTGAATGGCATTGTCCTTACTTTTTTTCCTCAAAAACTTTGTTAATGTTCTAAAGAAACTTATTGTTGGTTATGAGAAGTCCAGAAGTCCTGAGCCAATGTGTATTGTTGACATGGGCACAGACACCTCCAAGATCCAATGCCTCAGACCCATGGGAACAGCAAAGCTTTCTCCATATAAGTCAGGCTTAGAATTAGCAAGATCTTCCTTTGGTGATGTGCAAACTTTGGCAGTATGTGCAAGAACTGGAAACTACAGCCTTTCCCCCCAAAAACATTTATAATGCTTTACACATTTACAACCTAAGACTGCCCTGCTACACAGACTTCCTACCAAGTCTAACTTCTCCTCTCCTGCTGTCCATAAAACCTTAGCCAAGGTTTCCAGAGTGTTGCCTAGTAGGTGCTACTCCATCAGAAAGTGCACGGCTCACCTGACTCCAAACCTTCTGTATGTGTGTCTTCATCCCTTTCATCCTGCTGCCCTACTAAGATTTCAGAACTCACACTGAATGAGATGCCACAATCGGTACATAGAAAATATATAGATTTTGTTGTTGTTCTTGTATGTTGGCTTTTTTAATCTATTATTTTAGTGAATTTGTTTGTCAGTTACAATAATCCTCTGGCGGAGTTAGTGTACAAGAGCGATATCTGCGTACACATTCCTTTAGCACAGCACCACTCACAATAACTAAGATAGAAAGAAAGCATGGAGCCTACTGATAAAGAAATGTATAAAGAAAATACAGTACACACACACACACACTGGAATATCATTTAACCTATCATTTGTAGATTGTTAAGCAAAGTAAGCCATGTATACACAGATAAGCAGCATGCACACTCATATGTGAAAACAAACCAAAAAAGATTAACCTGAGAGTAGAGTACTGGTTAATTACAGCTTAGAAAGGGAAAATGAGAGTGAAGAAGTATATGAGTGTGTGTGTATATGGAAACAGTATGCTGAACCCCATTAGAAAGTGTGCAACACACACAAACACATGGAGCAATAAATTAGTTGCTTATCAAGGATATTTTGGAGTCTATCTTGTGTGCAAGTCATGATTTTTAAGGGGCATGAATACCACTTCAAACCTTGCTGTCAATTCTTTACTGATATGATTAAATCCTCATTTTATCTATTTTTTGGATTTTCAGGAGATACGTTTAATACTTAGGTAGAAGTTTATTTCTTTTTACATTTTGGTAAAATTCAATGAAACTATGAGTCTCCTTTCTTAGAGAAGATATAGAAAGAATCTAGCTAGAAACACAGGCACAAACACACAAGAGAGACAGAGACAGAGAGAGATATTTAATCCCTGAGTTACTATTCAAAGTGAAAAATATGTAGCTTTCCATATTTTTTTTAAAATAGTAATCCCAAGAATTTATTTAGAAGGGGAGAGGAAGAGAATCCAATACTATGTCGAAGATAAAAATAAATAAAAAGTAAAGCTTTTCTAAAAACCTTAAAATATGTAAATAAATGGAAATATCCATTTTATGTTTTTTGTTTGCTTTTGTTTATATATATATATATATTATTTGGTAATTTTACATCATGCACCTCATCAAACTCAGTTATCAGTCCTCTCAGATGCCTCTCAGCATGCC
Source organism: Sigmodon hispidus (assembly GCA_004025045.1). NCBI lineage: Eukaryota > Metazoa > Chordata > Mammalia > Rodentia > Cricetidae > Sigmodon > Sigmodon hispidus. The sequence goes on from PVIH01001903.1 coordinate 40,114, forward strand.
ATTTGCAAAAGAAGAAGAAAAATAGTTCGAATTCTCCATCAAATGCTACTAAAGCTTCATGGATTGAAAGCTCTCAGTGTAGTATAAGAAGTCTTGAGAGCAAACACTAGTTTGACCAGTTAAAAACGCAGCCATCCCAGGCAAGACAAAGACTGTCACCAGGCTTTTTTGTCCTCTGCTCTAAAGTAAGTCTTCTGTTTGGGATTGTCATGGAAGTTAAATAAAGCAACATATGAGAGTGTCTGGTGCTAGAATGTGTTTAATAAAATGATTTAGTAATGATGCTGACCAGTACTGAATGCTCATTTAAATGACAGCACAGTGGATACCTGGTTGAGGAAGGACATCAGGTCTTGCTTTCTACACATTGCAAACAAGAGCGCTTGGCCTAACTTTTCTTTTCAGCTCATTCAGGTAATTCCGAATTCCTACTTCAGGGTCCTGCTACAAGTTGGTTGTGGACATAGTGGTAGTTGTTCATGAGCTGATATGTGTTTCTTGTCTTTGGGAGGTTTCTGATTCTTGTTTTGACTTAGAGTTGCTTGTTTCTTATTTCTTCTGTTTTTCTGTGTTTGCCTGTGCTACATCAAAATATTCAGTCTTTTAGTTTTCCCATGGAAAACTTTACCAGTGTCCCAGACTCCTTTCAGTTCAAGGGCATCTCCTTCACCAGTGGGCCTTCTGTATGTGCCTGTAAACACATACATAGTGTGTATGTATATATATGCACACACATATGTGAAGTGTGTCTGTGTACATGTGTCTGTCTGGTGTCTGTGTGTGGCTATAGCATTGTCAAGAAGAGGACAGTTACCATGTGTAGCTCATCTAAGATCTTAGCTAACCTCGTAGGTTTCTGGAATTCATATTTCAATACTTTCCAGATCTTTCATTGAAGCTGCTAGCATGCAATATGCATTTTGGTCCTTGCATTTATACATTTATATGGTAATATACTTTGCCAAACTATGTACAGTCACTACATCATTAAATATAAGAATCCTACCTTGTTTGAATTTCAGTTTTCAGATAAAAAGTTTTTAACCTCTTTATCCTTATATCTTGATTATCAAGAAATCATTTAATTCAGTTTCCCCCAAGAGAACCACTCTAAGAAGCCATTGTCTGAAAAGGAAAATTGCAAGCTAAAGTGAAATATGTTTTAATTCCTAAAGAAAGTGTAAACAGACCCTTAAAAATTTTAAAAACTGCCCCTCAGGTTCAATCTTTCCATATTTTATTGGTAGGACCCCAATCTCAACTTCATTTATTTCTTCAACAAATAGATATTGGGCACCTATCACATGCTGAACCCATGCAGACACTGCCAAAGCTTGATTTACCTGTGCGCCCACTGCTTGTAGCTGAGAGGCCCAGAAATCAATAAAAATGTCATTTTGCAAATAAATGCACAAGAAATGTGAGAACTACTCTTTTTTTTCTAAAGAGAAGGTCACTTTTTGTACTAAAAAAAAGTTTAAGACGCTGTTCTAATCTTTGCCTGGGGATAGTGTCTCTTACAACACACCTGTTCCCATCAGTTTCACTCAGTGAGTGATGGGGATAATAAATTCCAGCTCCACCCACCAGTCAACAGAGTGCTACATGTTTTTTCAGACACTCAGCATGTACATATAAAAATATACAGAACACTAAACTATTTTGCATCATCTGTTCTTTCAATGGAAATTTTAAGATCCTGTTGAATCTGTTGCCAAGAAGTTTCAGTAAGTGCTGTTGTCCCAGAGATGACTCTGAATCACTGACAGACCTGGGATCCTGAGGTCAGACAGATAGAATTCAGTAAATATGTGGTTATTAGAAGAATATAAGTCACTGGGAGAAATCTGAAGTATTGGAAGCTGTTTGGGAACTAAACTGTATTTTAACATTGCACCTCATTTATCTAGAGCCCTCCTTTCTGAAAATTGCAATTCTAGAGAGTATACTTAATAATAAAAAAGTATCAAAAGTGCCCAGAAAACATAAGTCAGTGGTCATTAGCATTTATATTTATAATAAATCCCAGGAAGCCTTCACTAAGCCTAGTCAGCTCTCCTTGACAAATAATTCTAACAAGCATGGTTTTGGTTTTTCGGGGGTTTTTTTGTTCAAAACCACAGTAGATTTGAAACATTTTGGAAGGGGGATGCAGTAACAGAGATAGCTAACAGAGGAGACAGAACCATGGAGGCCTATCACAAACAAGGAGGAAAAGAAGTGTTGGGGTAAGAAGTTCAAAAGCATAATGGATTCACTATGGGGATAATGTCTGACTGTAAGAAGACTTCACTAATCACAGCTTGTATGGATTCGTTACCATATGTAGTCTTGTCATTTTGAAATGAGAAAACTGTGTTTTAAATGTATGAAAACAAGTATTTTGGATTCTTAAACATGTTAGCTATTAAGAAAATTTTAATTACACACAATGTCTCATTTTCTAAAAAAGTCTAGAGATCTGATACACTTTACTGACTTCACATAAACATGTATGCATATAAATGCCATGAAATAGAACTCGTCCTAAACTACCAAATCTCACCTCCCTGGATTGTAGTGTAAGACATTAACTTCTTGGCTGTCAGCTTCCAGTAAAAGCATGATCAAAGGCCTTACCTGGAATCCAAAACCTTGAGTTCATGCTTCTTTTCATCAAATGCAGCTGAGACCATGGAAATTACCTCACTGTTCAGTGTCTCAATTTATCTGTTTGTATAATGAGAAAGACAAAATCTGGCCTCACAGGGATCCCATGGGCTTGGTTCCTATTTCAAAATTTGGAAGTGCTTAGCATAAACCCCAATAATAACTTAGTTTGGGGCTATTATTTTTTTTAAGCAAACAGCCCTCAAGAAAAAGATGTAAAGGGAGTCTTTCTTCCTTTACAATCCTTCTTTTCCAAAGAACACAACAAAGAAACAAAGAGCCAAATCCATTGACTCATGTCTTTTTCTAATAGTGTTGCGGTCAGTTTGCTCCTGCATTAAAAAAAAAAAAAGTAGTAGTGAAGCTTTGAACTTTGAGACTTGGAAGGCCGTGAGTGGAAAAATGTCTTTTGCAAAATCAGTCCAATTTGTGTTTGAAAGGAAAGTCCAGTTGGGCATCCTGTGCCCACTGAAGTCCTTTTCTGTTCTCTGAACTTTCTGGGGGAGGGAGAGTTTGTACTTGGCCTTTAAATGAAATTTTTAGTTAGTTTTTTTCTGTGTTTTTTTTTTAAGGCTTTACTCATGTAAAAGTCATAAGATGGTCTCTCAGCTTAAACTTGCTTTTAGGACAAATAAGAAAACAGAATAGGCTCTGTGCCTACAAATAACTAACTCCTTTTAGAGTTAAAGATACATGAGATTCATTCATAAAGCTGAATAGGAACAGAGAGTTGTCCCTCAGAGACTTCCAATCCTAAAATCAGTTAACAGGCTCAAGGGATCAATGAGATGTGTTTTGGCTTTTTCAGAATGTTTCTCCTACAAAGTCTGCCACAACTTAGCATAGCACATGTTAATGAATCTAATAGACAATAGGTTTCTCATTACTTTATTGTGGTTTCTTGGGCTTCGCTTTAATGCTGAGAGCTACTGTCATCTGAAATAGAATGACATTGGTACATCCCTGAATGTTTAGTATCATTCCTGATAAGACTACATAGTTGTCTCACTCTGTATATCGATCGGTTGAAGAGTCTGTGTCTGTACTAAAATCTCATGACTAAAATGTCTGAACAATATCTCAAGATGTCTTCCTCTCTCCTACAGAGGAAGAAGCATGCTCAATGCATTGTTGCCAGATACACATGGAGTCTTCAGGCCATTCTGCCCTTTGTTCATTCCCTCCTACAGCAATGGCACAGACTTCTCTTCATAAGGGTTTTCTCTGGCCTATTCTCTGACCCCTCCCCACCATTACCTCTTTGTGGTGATATGTTACATATTTAGTAAAATCAACCTGAAATATCAGAAGACAGCCTTTATTTATTTAGTTAGTTAGTTAGTTAGTTAGTTAGTTAGTTTTGTTTTTGAAACAGGGCTTTCTGTGTAACCAGTCCTGGCTGTCCTGGAACTTGCCTTGTATACCATGCTAGCCTTGAACTCACAGAGATCTTTGTTCCTCTGCCTCCCAAGGGCTGGGACTAATGGCATGTGCCACCTCTGCCTGGCTTGACTATGAGTAACCTCTTCTCTCGTACTCCAGACTGGTTCTATTAAATATATAACATATCACCACACCTCTTGAAACTTATTAATTCATTGAAATATTGGTCACCTGCAGTGTACTTTCCCAGTATAAACCAGATTGTGATTCCCCCTTGTTCCAATACTTTCAATGCTTATTTCTCACAATGCTAAGAATCTAAACTCGATCTAAGAATTTACAACACTTTCCATCGACATCACCTGTTGTTCTTTTCAGCCCCATTCTTTCTCACATCACCTACTGTCACCAACCTTACACTAAATAATAGCTACAGTACTTTTTATTTAGGTTTGTTTATGTGTATATGTGTTTTGTCTGACTGTGTGTTTTTGCAACATGTGTGCTAACCCTTGGATGTTTTAGGACTGGAGTTGCAGTTATGAGCAGCCATGTGGATGCAGGAATTGAACTGAGGTCCTCATGAAGAGCAGGCGGTGCTCTTCACCACTTCACCATCTCTCCAGCCCTCATATTTGAAGTTCTTTTTGCAAGTGTCACAATTTATGTTGTTTAAGACATTTATTCACACTCTTCTGTTATTTTGGCCTGGAACAGCTAGCCTACTTTATTCTTGCCTTCCAGCTCCCTTATCATTTGCCACAGCCTGACTTGGCTCTTTACACAGAACTGGGAGGCTCTGCTGAGTGCTCTTACGTTGTCCACATTCCTTGTGACATCTGACAATGTCAGTGTTTCTGCCTAACTGTCTGTCTTCCCTGCTGGCCCATAGATCCCCTGGGTTGTGTCTTGAAACCATGTATAGATAAGAAGTACATGGCAATCTATATGACTGAATAAAAGACTAAAAGAAAGATATACACATTCAAATCAGAGAAAAACACAAATAGCAGAAAGAAAATAGATTCACCAATCAACTAGACATTTAGAAAAAGTGAGTACTTGAAAGTGTAATAAACTGTACTCATGCATGTAAGCTGGGAACCTCTAAAAATAGGGCCCAGTACCATACCCCAACACTGATGAGGTAGAAACAGGAAGATCCCTAGAGCTTGCTGGCTAAGCCAATGTCATCAGCTTGGTGAGCTTCAATTTCAGTGAGGGACTGTGCCTCAACCATTAAGAAGCTAGCAATTGAGAAAGATACCCACTATCTACCTCTGTCCTTCATACCCATGTTGCATGAGAGAAAGAGAGAGAGAGAGAGAGAGAGAGAGAGAGAGAGAGAGAGAGAGAATAAAATCCAACCTAAGAAAAGTCAGAAATCTAGTTTTCAGCAATTGTGTATTATTGGTGTAGCGCTATTGTGTTAGCTGCCTTTCTCATTGCTCTGACCTGACAGGAAGTAGCTTCCTCATTGCTTTGACTTGACAGGAAGTGGCTTCCTCATTGCTCTGACCTGACAGGAAGTGGCTTCCTCATTGCTCTGACCTGACAGGAAGTGGCTTCCTCATTGCTCTGACATGACAGATAGGTGGTGACTTAAGAAGGCTACTAACTCACATCTTGCCTGATAAGGAACCAGAAAGAGATAAATATTGATTTGCTTTCTCCTTTTTTCTATCTTCCTTCCTTCCTTCCTTCTTTCCTTCTTTCCTTCTTTCTCTTCTTTCTTTCTTCCAATGCAATCCACAATCCCAATCCATAGTGAAAATAAAACCTGGCCATCACAACAATTAGCCAGTCTCTGTTATCTTCATCCTGGGGAGTTCCTCAAAGTGGTTAAAGTTTGGCTCAAGGACGAACTGCACCATGATTCTGTGTCTCTGACTAATGTTATTGAATATCAATCCAAGATGGGTTGGTGGCAAGAAATCTGCATTTTAAACAAGCATTCTCTGTAATTCTAGATGCTCTTTTATTCTAAGCCAGAAGTGGGACAAAATAGTCACTGGCTGACTAAGTAAGCAAGAATAAGGAGTAACTAGTGGTAGTTAGCTAAACACAGTGAGACTGTATGTACTCATATGTGTAGGTGGACACTATATTGGCTACTTTTCTCTGCTTCATCTGTGATGAACTAATAAACAGCTGACTCACAGTTGACCCCTAGATGGTCCAACAAGAGCTGTACAACAAGGAGCCAGAGCAAAGGATTCATGGACCTGTCTTCTCACACTAATCTCTCACTGTTGCCTTCCTCTTCCTGTTTGACAAATGGCCCAGTACAATTCATCTGTATGTTTTGTCTGGACAGATGAACATTCAACAAAACAATCCTTTGCCCTGGACCTGGACAAAGTGCTAATAATAATAACTATTAATTCACCATAAATGATTACTCCTGTGAGGAAGACAGTCATGTTTCATTTAGTCCCACTGAGACTGTGGTTTTAAAGCCCTTTCCAATTTTGCATTGTTGTCAGAGAAAAATAATTAGATATGGCTGACTGATCAAAAAAATCTAGGAAGTTCTATATGACGAAGAGAGGTTCACTTCAAACCAATGTTTCCTGTTTTGAACATGTGTTCCAAATAGTCTCATTTTTTCCTTTGGGTTTTACATATATTTTTGTCATTTATGGTCATGCCCACAATCTGTCATGCTTATAATAAATCCAGAATAAACACTCAATTTTTGTGGCTCTTCTATTATTTATATCTTAAGATTATCCTCTACCTTCTCCCCAAGACCCTGTTCCATCACTGACCATTTGACGTCAGCACACTGCACCTTAAGTTCCTGATAAAACAGAACGTATGTTGTGTGGGCAAGAAAAACAATACATCTTGACTTTCCCAAAGTAGTCTGCATCAAATTTTTCATGTGTAATTGAAAACATATTTTTACAAGCAAATAGAGCCAATAAACTAGGAAAGCCATATGGAAGCAGCAAGCCCAACTTCTCTGGTTTTTAATAAACTACAACAGAGCACTGTAGGAACAGTAAGACATCACTTTCCAATCCAGACGCAGGACAAGTAAGTGTGATGCCTCATGGTTCTCTGTACAGAGAGTTTCAGCAAGTCAGAGGAGAGGAAATACATGTAACATAGTTTTGTATTATTTCACTAATATTGGTGTAAGAACCTCAGATGCCTGTACATGGGTAGTATGGTTGAAAGGGAAATACAAGTACCTTTTCCCATTCTGCTCTAAACATATAAAAGGGTGATTGTCATTTTGTGATTATCATTTTAAAATATAACCACAAAAGTAATTCTCTTCTTAGCACAATCCTGTCCTCAATTGCAGCACCATCATCTCCCAGAATTCCTGTCTTGTCCATATAGTCACATCTTTTCTATTCACTGAACTTGGAAGGGTATTGTGTCACACTGATGTTCACAATGGGAAGAATTCTAAATCCTGAGATTGGATCCTTGGCATATAGTAATCCACTATGACAGTATATGACATGACTATACTCGCTTTTTGTATAACCACTCAAGATACAAACTGGAACTGACTTATTTGACCTACAAAATTGCACAATCCATTAAAATAAATCACTTTATATAAAATTCTAGTTATAGAGCCATCCATAGTAATTAAATAATGAATTTTAACGTTGGGGATAAGAGTAGTATCAGCTTATGAGTTACATGTTATTATCAGATGTACCTTTTTAAATTATAAGAAACATGAATTGGCTGAAATTTATTTAATAGTTAGCCATAATTAAACAAGCTCAGACTATATAAACACATCAGTGATGTATAGATATATCCTTATTCAATTTCCTTGTTAATTTTTAAGGTAGATTTTTTCTGTGTGTTGACAAAAATAGAGAAGAGGGAACAGCCCTAGACTGTTAGTAAAAGTCTAAATTGGTACAACTTTTATAGATTACATTAATGACTTCCCTTCATGAATATAATTTATATATATATGATACATTTACAATGACCCAGATATGTCTTGCATTATGATACAAGAATAACGGTGTTTACCTAGAGGTATAGAATGGAAAGACAGCCTACAAAATGGGAAAAAATAATTAAAAACCATAGCTCTAAAAAGGATATAATATTCTAGTTATAAGAATGCACCAAACAAATGCTACCAAAGGCAATCTACAGATTCAATGCACTGTCCATCAAAATCCCAACACAATATTTTTTGGACCTTGAAAGAACAATACTCAACTTCATTTGGAATAACAGGAAAGCCAGGATTGCCAAAACAATCTTACTCAACAAAAGAACCTCAGGAGGTATCACCATCCCTGACTTCAAGCTATACTATAGAGCTACAGTAATAAAAAACAGCCTAGTACTGGCATAAAAACAGACTTGTGGACCAATGGAATAGAATTGAGGATCCAGACATTAAGCCAAAAACCTATGAACACCTGATCTTTGACAAAGAGGCCCAAAACATTCAATGGAAAAAAGATAGTATATTTAACAAATGGTGTTGGCATAGCTGGAC